>JAGFPH010022269.1:0-12715 GCA_018207615.1 Philaenus spumarius | reverse complement strand
TAATGGAGTTAAAATGTTTCAGACCAGTTCTGTTACGTGCTGCACTCTTTATCCTGTTAGTTGAACTTTATATTGCCTATTGACAGAAGTTGTAATTTTAGGTTTATAAATGAGTTTATTTAAAGTTATATTTTATAAAATAGCTAAATAACGTTTGAACTTACTTCTTGTTGCTGTGACGTTGTCTACAGCATAATAAACAAAATAGGCTTACACAGATTGAATATATTGGCTATCTATTGTCTTCTGTATCCATACTGTTTTGTTTTTATAGGTTAATGCCTACTTTTCCTTTTTATAACAAAATTTTGTTTCAGAATATTTTGTTTGACATTACTTTAAAAATAGCAATCATCAATGGAAAAGTCCCGGGTTCAATTCCCATTGACCCCGAATAATTTTCTAGGATTCCACGTAAAACTGTAGGTCCCGTCTTCATTAGCCTTAAGTGCAAAACAGCAGGACGTTAAACCCCCCCCCCCCAAAAAAAACTTTAAAAATAGTGAGTTATTTTCTATTGTTGTATTTTGTGAATTAGATAAACTAATTATTATACATCCTAAATATATTTTCCGGGATATAAACTGAAGAAAATATGCTTTTTATGCAATTTATAAAATGGTAATATAGGCCTGACCCCTTTGAAACATTTTTAGGCAAAAAATCTTCATTTTTGATTTACATACGATTTATCGCATGAAAATAAGTTAGATGATGAGTTGAACTATAATTTTAAAAATATATTAATTATACTGGGATACGGACATTTAAGTAAAATTGGTAGGCTATTCAATGTAGGCCTAAAGCTGCGGTCACACTAGGCTGGTTACCAGCCACTAGTAACTAGCCGCTGGTGATATTACCAGCAAGCAGCGTAGTCTGACCCAGCACCATCAGCTGGATAATGCCAGCAGGCTAGTATTTACTAGCCGAAAACAGAAGTCGAACATGTTTAACTTTTTAATGCTGCCTACCATCCGCCAGCCAGCCAATGTGAACCACTAGTGGCTGGTGAAGGAGTTGTAGGTCATTTCCAATATAAAATTATAACTATGTGAAATTAAATTATACTAAAATGTTGAATTAATTCTGTTGAAGCCTGTTCTTTTAACCATTATAGGGTTGTCATTGATTTTTTTAATTTTTATAATCAATATTTTAAATGCATTATATTGGTTATTATTGTCACGAAATAAAATGAGTAGTTATTATTAATGGCTAAAAAATCTAAACTCAGAAACGAAACGAAATTGTAGGTAGGCCTACAATTTTTTTTATTTAAGATTCATTTAATACTGTGCAACTATGCTTAAAGATTTCAATCCTAAAGTACGTATACCTAAAATGCAGTTTAAAAAAATGTTTTTGCAAATCCCGTCCATGTTTCTTAAAATTAAAGATAATATTTGTCATATATATAATACCGCGATAAAAATAAAGAAAATCATGGTCTCATATAAACATTTAATCAGTTTCACATTCATTTTCATAACAGCAATCACTTTACTAGCGGCTACTAAGTAGCCTTGCACATTCAAGTGTGAACCCTTTTTCCTGCGCTGCTTGCTGGTGATATTACTTAGCGACTGGTAACCAGCCTAGTGTAATAACCAGCCTAGACTGTAACCAGTAACCAGGCTTAAGCTTTTTTTTAAAATAAATAACTCGACGACTATAAAAAGGAAAGTTATTAAATAATTAGACATAGATAAATTCAATATTTTAATGGAACACTTTCAATATTGCAATATCTCATACATAGTTTAAAAAAAAAATAACTATATAAAAGTAGGGATTGAAAAAAAACATTTGGGGGAATTTTTTCTGATATGGATATTAAAATATACATAATTTCATGGAGAACAGAACATTGTATTTAGTTTTTGAAATTTAGTATGTGTAAAAAAATATAGGACATTATTCTGCACATTTTGTTTTTTTAAACGACCTTATAGCCTTATAGCTAGTCTGGTTCCCCTGAAATCGAACAAAAATACTTTAAAAGTACTTGGTTCAAATCCATGATGGTGATTTTACCGAGAGTCAGCTTTTGTTAAGAGGCCGACATCCGGGCATCTGTTTGTCAGCTGCGAGCGAGGTGAAGCAGTCCAAGGCCATAAGTCGAGGTGCAAACTCACAAAGCGAGTTTTTCTGCTGTGAGAGGAACGAAACAGTGTGTGAGCCAGGGAAGCTGAGGTGCAAATAATTCTACATATACATTCCGTACACACATACATATAGATATTCAACGTCTTAGTAAGTAGATCCATTTCCCAAATAGTTGGTTGAAATCCCAAAACAAATAAACTTAATTTTGGAAATTCGCTCAACTCACATCAGCAGTTTAGCTACGTAGTTGAATTATTTTGAGTTAAAGGTATTTTTGTAAATATGTTGTGCTGGCTGGTTAAAATATAGATTATTGGGTTATCAACAAGACAAAAATGCTTTGCAATTATAGCAATCGAAAGATTTATGTCGATGTTACGCTTAAGTAGGTAATACTAATTAGTTTAAAATGTTGACTAAATCTGTTGTTTCCATTTACACAATTTTAAAACAAAGGCTAAACATTTTTGTGGTACAGTAGTGTCCTCATTAATTTTAGCTACGAGCCTCCACTGACCATAACCATATAAATAAATTTTTTTAAATACATTAAAGCAGTTTTTGAGAAAAAATATTTAATAAAAAAATGCTTGTTAAATAGGGTAGGACAAAAAACTAGGATTTACCATGATTCAGTAAATATACCAAAACGTCAAATATAATCAATCATAACTTTTATGTAAATACTGCCAATTAGGCTACATTCTGGTAGTTTGGTTTACAATTTTCAATCTTCCCTTTTTCTTCTTTAACTGTATGTAGCCTATACTTATTTATTTCATGTTTTATTTATTTATTTTGGCACAGTAATTTTGACATAATAAATTAAAATATTTTTCACTGTAAACTTATTTTTTTCCAGACTTTTTAATACCACCACCACTTAATGGGCCTTTTTTACTTGCTTTTTCTTTCGCTTCAGCTACAGCCTTTTTATCCTCCTTTAATTTTTGCCTAAGCTTCATGTCATCTTCATCTAAATCTTTATTTTCCTTTTTTGGTGCTTTCAGTGGCTTCTTCTTACCTCCTTCTCGGCCAGACATTGTGGTCTAAAAACATTGAAATAATATTGAACAAATTACTGGTCTTTTTTTGTAGTAAATGATGGTAAAAAATCAGACATGACCTTTCCAGAATAAATATTTAATTTAATTTAATAAATATTTCTACTAGTTTGTGCAACAATGAAGCCTTATCCATTAGGTTCTAGTTTAGAACAGCTTGACCACAGGTTTTAATAGAATTACAATATATATAACTTTTTCTTATATATATAATGAAATTAGACACTTCACTGATCGCGGGAAATCAATTATAAATATTCTAAAACAAATATAACATAACAAATTAACAAACCAAAAATCGCTTATGGGATTTAACACAGACAATGAACAGACATTTTAATACGCGATAGGAACAGGGTTGCCAGATGGGTTGCAATTAGATTTAAGTGGGTTTATCAGTGCCTCCTATATTGCCTAAAATTAGAACCTACAATATTATAACTATACTGTTATCGCTAACATATTGGGACTAAACAATATAGGTCAGTACCTCTAGTTTTTTTTTTTTTATTCTAATATAATGTGATAATAACGACGAAATATTATAATAATACTGTTATCGGTAACATATTGTGACTAAACAGTATAGGTCAGTACCTCTAGTTTTTTTTTTTATTCTAATTATATAATGAGATAATAACGACGAAATATTATAATAATACTGTTATCGGTAACATATTGTGACTAAACAGTATAGGTCAGTACCTCTAGTTTTTTTTTAATTCTAATTATATAATGAGATAATAACGACGAAATATTATAATTATACTGTTATCGGTAACATACTGTGACTAAACAGTATAGGTCAGTACCTCTAGTTTTTTTTTAATTCTAATTACATAATGTGATAATAACGACGAAATATTATAATTATACTGTTGCGTCATCTTTTCCTATTACATATGTTCAATGTGGCAACGTTGGCAATCAGAAATGATAAGTTTCTTCTTTTATACTGGTATTCAATGTAATTTCTTAACGACAATTGTTATTGTTTTTAAACTAAAAGTTTTGGAAAGTTATATAAATATCTACATATATTTTCGTGATTTCTTTCATCAATTTTGTTTAGTGAAGTTATTATTGATATTTCTTGGTGTATTAAGTGATTTGTTTCTTTTATTTAGTGTTAAAATATAAAAAAAATACTGAAGTTAACCTCTATATTTTCTACTTTAATTTCTCTCATAATTTCTATAATTTTTATTTCCCGCGGATATTTTTCATGTTTTTATAATCAGTTTAACGTGTTCTTTCATAATATGAAGAAATTTTAAAAAAACCTCTGGTCAAGCTGTTCTAAATTTTTACCTATCCATTATTCTTAAAAGAATAAAAAAGAGTACAATATACCATATATAAAAGAGTACAATTAATTTAATAAAGTTAAAAAATATAATTAACCTTTAATAAGTAACATGATTAGTGCACTGGTCATTGGTAACATGGGGTGGACTAGTCCCCCTGTGGTAAAGTTTTAAAAATATATATATTTTATAATATTAATGCTTTTAATTTATACATATATGGTAAATTTATCTTCTAAAGACACTCTATTAAGAATTTTTAGGAATAATTAATAAAATACATTACAAAAATAAGTGTATTTAAAGAATGACAAGAGATTCTTTTTAACTTTTAGCTTTTCCAAAGAAATTTTTACTTATGAGCGTTAATTAAAGTAGCCTACTTAGAAAAAAAAATCAAATTTATAATCTTGTAAAGACATTCCTAGGGTTTAAATAAATGGTTAACGTAACATAAAAAAAAATTAAAAATTCGAAAGATTTGCAACATTAAAATATATAAATTGAAAATTGTGTAAGTTGAAAAAGTAACAAAATATAAATCATTCACATGGTTATTTAAATAACTTCATAAAATCTATAAATTGAAAATAGTGTAACCGCAGCTTTTCCCTAAAAAAAAAAAAAAAAAAAATGTGTGAGGAAATGCGCACTGTAATATGTTTATTATTGGAGTAAGTGTGGATCTAAGTCTTAATATTCTAAAATATGAAATATAAATTCTGAAACAAACTGTAGGGGAACATGTTAATTTGTTTCTTTTAAGTTATTTAACCAAATAATACTAGATTCAAGCATGTTTTAACCCAACTCCTTGGCTTTTCACTTATGGTTTAAACCTAAGACACTTTTTGCAAGTACTTGTAAATAGTAGACTATTATAATGCCCAAGGTAAGTTACATAATGAATTGCTAATTTTATACTTATTAAATTCATTATGAACACAAACTATCTCATCCGAATGAAAAACAAAAACAAACTAAAAGCTTGCTTTAAGCCAAAATTGTTCTTTATTATTTTGCCTCTTGATCTATGAATGTATAGTTACAGACAATATAAGGCCTAAGTTCATTGCTCTTACTCCAGTTGTTGGACAAGAGCGCATTAAATAAACAAATAGTATCATAGGTGTAAACTCTAGATTGGTCAAATGGTCAGGGTAGCCTACAACTATAAAATTTTTAAAACTAGATGCAAAATTGTTTTAAGACCTTTTATAAGCAACTATGATTAGTGAAACTAGTTTTAAAATATTTGTTCCATAATGTCATGAGTTACTATAGTTTGACAAGAACTGAAATACATTGTGTGTTTGGATAGTAGCCTGCAGAAACAAAATTTGAAGAGAGAAAAGAAAAATCGAAAAATTTAGCTTTTTTTGATGAATAAAGGTTTGGTGGTACTTCAAAAAATGTCCATACATGTATTTTTGATGCTGTTTTAACTATTTAAATAACTAATATTTTACTATGTCAGGGGAGTGTGTTTGAAGACAAGTAGGCCTATGAACGTTAGGAGTTCACTAAAAAGCAAAGTCCAATTACAGTATTACTACTATTTGAGGATGTAAAATAACAATTTAAACACTTTTTTATTTTAAAACACAAAATAAATACAAGAGAAATACTGTTTGGTTATTACTTTTGTGTGTCTAACAGAAATTACAAACATAGTACCGGTATGTCAATGGGAAACTAACTTTTAAAAATTGTTTCCACCATAATTATACAATATACTTAAGTGTAAATTCCTATCAGCGAGTTTATTTTGAAAGTTTATCTGGGACTGTGTCTGCAAAAATGCTTATTTCTCTATGAACACTATAACACCTGTTGTGTTTCTTAAGTAAGTTTTTGCTCTCTGAAGAGTTGAGGTAACTATCTTTTACTGGTGCTTGTTGAGATTGATAGCGTTATTAGGATTTTTAACAAAGTATGGATCAATAGGAATATTTCATTGTTGCAAGCAATAAAATAGTTTATAGCCTTCTTTGAACTAATTTTTAAATCATTTGTCTTTTCATGCTAAAAGTGGAATTCACCAATCGCTGACTTTGCACCACATTGTTTGTAAAAATCAATCAGCTTCTTCATTTGTTCCTCCAGTAGTATTGCCATGGTGAATTTGTCTGGCAACATCAGGCAGGCGAAACTGCCAAGCACTTGTTGATGATTTAAGAAACAGGTTTTTACTTTACTTCCTACAATTGAATGGATCCGCCAAAAAACGTCCTAAGCGACAAAATTTTCGAAGTGGCGATTTTGGGAAAATAACTTTCTAAAGACCCCCTACACGGGGGTATATTTGTCGTTTAAGATTTTCATGTTGGTACCACTGATTCCGTATGTCAAAAAACGCGCAAATTTCCAGACTGACGTGTTATTTGGGACAACAACGTTCCATTCACCAGTAATGGATCCGCCGCCCAGTGTCGTTGTTTCTCGGAGACCAAAAACGTTTAAATAACGGTAAAAGAAGAAAGATCAATGTAAACAAATGAAAGGATAAGAAGAGGAAAGAGTCCAGGAATGCTGGACAGCCTTATATATCGAAAACCAAAAAGCCAGTCCCAGAAAAACTACAACCAAGAGAGGTAAATAGAATAACGTTTTAACTGCCACTCTTGTTCAATGTACTCCTCGCTGAAACTATAAAGTACTGCGTTTTTACAGACAGAATTTTAACACGTCTTTGGAGTATTTTTTAACATGTCTCTAAAATGTTATTTTCAGAGTTTTTTTTGTTGTACACATTTCTAAAAAACAACAACAAAAATGTTTTGAAGCAGTTTTTATAAAATAACATTATATTTTGTACGGTATATTTTATATTTATACATTATAAATATACTCCATGTCAACACAATACAGAAAGTGTTCGTTTTTACCAATAATAACGTTTTATATTCAATTTTGTTTTGGCATATTTCTATTTTGCATTCCCACTTTCCTGAATATTTTTATTTAGTAATGTAGGAGAGTGGAAAACGTTTCAAACGCCCGTCATTAGAACGTTTTTCCTCCTGAAAAATGTTGTAAAAGGTTTTGAAATGTACAATAGTACGTCATAGTATAATATAGTACTCCATTATGACATTTTACATGTAGGCCTAAATATAACAAATTACTGGTGAAAAAAATCTAACCTACAAAACTAACAAAAACTTTATAGATTATGATTTTCTTTCACTGATTACTCAAAATTGTATGTTTGTCACTTAAACCGTTTTTCGGCGGATCCATTCAATTATCTAAAAACAGCAACAAAATTGCAACCCAGTGTAAGTCTCTGTATAACCTACTTTTACCTTACATCTCTGTCTAGTAGATAGTTTTGATTTCTCAAGATTTGAACCAAATAATTTAAGCATTCTTTGAGCTGAATCGTAAATGAGTGAAAATTCAGATGAAACATTCTGTTAAATCTCTTGATTTTTTCCTCAATTGCTTTCCCTTGTTGATATCATCTAGAAGATATTTACCCTCAAGTTGTAAGGATCGCCAAAGTACTAAGCTAAAACCGAGCACTTATGCTAATACTTAGCCTACTAATTAAAAATGAAGAATGTTTTACAAGGCACTCTTAAGTTGAACTGGTAATGATCAGGCCCGTTTTACCGAATAGGCACGGTAGGCACGTGCCTAGGGCGCTAGGCAATTGGCATTTTTGGAAGGGCGCAAAGAATGGAAAAACAAAACAAAATTGCCGTGGTTGTGTCTGCATGCATCATTTATTGCGCCATAGCCGAAAGCCGACATCTGACCCAAATCACAGCCGCGCCCGGCGCTGTCTAGTGGTAAGCCAACAAACCAAAAATAATCCAAAGAAAATGTCAAAATATGATTAAACGAATACTGTAAATAATGTAAATACTTCAAATGTAAAGAAGGGAGGGTGGGTGGTCCGTGATGTATGTTACACGCATTCCCACCGAAGGCCAGTAGATACCTCACGGCTACCGGTTGCCAGTCCGAGACACGGCGGGTCCATAGGTGGTGGATAATGGGAACGCTCTCGAAAAAAATCAGGATAATTTGTAAAAGAGAGTTAAGGGACATTAAGTCTAAAGTCCCTCCCGAACCAAAACTGGCATTTCAGACTAAATCTAAATTTACGGGGTATAGGCGTTATGGTAGGGCTGGTGAGGGGGGGGGCGTAATCAGCTGGCAGGGGTATGAAAAGGGGCGCTACTCTTTGTTGTGCCTAGGGCGCTGGCAGGGTGTAAAACGGGCCTGGTAATGATGTGACTGCACCTTCCCAAGTTGAAATTTCTTCTAAAGCATGATAGATAGCTTGCATTATTGAAGTAAGAATAAAGCCTGAATTATGACGTTCTACTCAACGAGTTGGGCATATCTGTTTCAATCTTGTGGCTCTTGCTTCAGGACATTTCTCTACGATCACCTTTTTTAAAACTTCAGATCTTTTAGAGATATTAAAATATAAAGTATAGTTACGGTTCTACAACGTTTTCTTATGTCCCTTACACAACTTGAACTGCTAATAACCAAGCTCAAACTGTAAGATGCCCAGTGCACAGGCCAATGCATGAAGAGCTGTTTTTCGTATTTTCTGAACATACAATTGTGCACCATTAAATTTGCAATTCATTAATGAGGCACCATCATAGTTTTGCCCCCACAATTAATGGTTTTCACTCTTAATTAACTGTTCAAGAAATGTACATTTTTGTAACCAAACCTTTGCCAGTCAATTAGTTAACTGGCACCAACTGCAAAAGTGTTCTCTGATTTGACTGTTATATAGGCCTACATATTCAAACATCAATTGATAATTGTTCTAGAGTCGAAATGTACATCGTTTCATCCGCAAGTACTATAAAACTCAACGTAGAATTTATCATATCTACTAACTTATTCATCATGATTACATTACACATGCAGATATGATCTCATTTCGAGTTTTCGGTGCTAAGTAGAGTCAATTTGGACTAGTTTCTAAATTCTGACTTTTTAAAATAGTATCTCCAGAATTAGCTTAAAATCACAAAAGAGCTTGGAAATTACCTTCATTTTGTGTTAGATACTTTCAAATGTAGATCTTAATGGTTTTCATGTGTTTGCTAAACCTTGCTGGGACCACAAAATATAAGTGCCTTGATAATGGATATCTAGCACTGCTTTTATGTTGTCCATCATATGCTTTTGAAGTGCAAAATTTAGTTGCTGCTTGACTGTAGATTAATGTTCTTTCTTAACTTAAACTTCTGCTTTCATCATGTTATTTGTATGGTAGCTACTTATTGTCTCCATGCATGTCATGTAGTTTCACTGCATCTTACTATTAATTTTTCAGTCAAACTACTCCTTCCACCTCCAACTCCTTCAGTAGAGGTCTACTGCGTTAGTTGTTTATAAGCAAACAATCGTCATATTTTTTTGACCACAACCCTAAAAACCCTACAGTTACGCGCCCTATGAATATCAGGCCTGTTTAATATAAAAGGTTTGCATTACCATTTGTAAGCCTACACATTTTTGAGATTCTAGATCATCATCAACTAGTGAGAAAAAGTGGCAAACATAAGTTTGATTAATTGTGGTTCACACTTACACTACTGAACCATAGTCTATCAATGATAATGTTTTAGTGTAATGTAATGGTATATATTTTATTTTTGTGTGGTAATTGTAGACATATAAAAAACAAATTGTCCCGACCAATAATAGATAGTAGGCCTACAGGTATACAAAATTATCATACCGGTATCGTACTAAAGTAGGCCTACCTACCATAGAAAAGTTTATATGAGTAGGCCTACTTTAAGTTAGAGATATAATTTGATCAAAAATAAATCATTGGCTGTTTTATATGTAATAATCATATTATAAACATAGAGTGTGCTTATAGGTGTCTTAAGAAATAAGTAGGCTATAGTATAGGCTACTAGATTATCTTTATCTAGCTTCAGAGCTCCCTCTTGAATGTAAAGTTTTAAGCCGGCATAAAGTTTGCCTACTGGCCTAAGTAGGCCTTACACATTCACGGCCTCATTGGTAAAACAAAATAAAACTTCTGAAGGTGGGGAAGGTGCAGGCTTACAAATATAATTAAGAGGTTAATAGTAACCTTTTGAAGTTATGGAAATATAATTTTTGTTTAAAAACTATAACATATATTAGTTATTACATTAAATAGTAGGCCCAGGCCTATTTCCTGCGTCGAAATTACCAAATTGATCTATGTAAAAATATTAACCGCGAAAATGTAGGTCTATTTTGTACTAAAGTATAGATTTTTCAAGAAAGATTACAAACAACAACTTAATACCTTATTATAGAAGTATACTTACAAAACCTAACTTTGAATGTGAAGTTGAGTACTGAGATTTTAGCAGTAGAGTGTAGAGGTGTAGAGCATAAATTATTAAATTTGCACAACTATTAATTTGCTTTGAGATACCGGCGTCTAACTGAAGTAACCAAAGAGGTACCAACCAGAGTTAATAATACCAAGAGGTACCAACCAAGACCAACGAACTATACTACTATAATTATCGAAGTATATAAATATATCGATGGTAATGGTAACAAGACGCAACCAAAGAGATTATAAAAAAACAGGCAGTCGTGTGACTGCCGTCAGAAGTAAAATTATTTTAGCTTCATATAGTTAACTTTATTTTCGAGTTATTAAGAAGTATTTTTAATTAATATATTAATGTTGTACTAGGATCGTTGTAAACATAACCTCAAACTATAATATACACTGGGTTTACAGATGATGGGTAAAATCAGTTGTTATATTAAATGTTACTCGTGCATACATTCGCTTTTAATTGTTGGTGACGGTGACGTCCCTCGAGTTCAATGATTTTTCCTCACGCAAAAAAGTGCCTAACGGGCATAAAAACGTTTTCACTTTAAAACAATAATATTACTAGTGGTAAAAATATTCTTTTAGAATATGGATAACTATACATTATGACTCAATTTGGTAAAAACATATCACGGCAATCTCACAATGCAATGGAATGACCTATACAACAACGGGACTTTTCTAACCTAGATTAATTTGTATCTTCTCCATGCCATTACATTCGACAAATAACTCTAACCTTTCTATGGAACTATGAAGGCAGTTCACCTTTCATTAGCAGAATTAAATTGTTTCAATGACCTTAAAAGCAATTTTTAGTTTAGGAATAGGCCTAGGTCTTTTTATTAGGCACTGTAAAACCTTATAATATCCCTATTGTTCAAGTTATCATAAGAAAAGAAAATTAACCTTTTGAATAAAAATTACATCTAAAGACATTTAGACAACTAAAATAAAATTGAATGTATGTAGTCTATAAGGATCAACGTTAAGGTGTGCTTAAATTTCATTACTTCACGTTATACAAGTTCACAACTTAATAACACAGTAGAGGCCTACAATTTCAAATAGTTACAAAATATAGGCTATTTTCTGGTTTTTTAAATGCACATTTCTTCAATTACCATATTTGTTATACCTTTCTATGTACATCTACATAAATGTTTCCCTCAAAGTGGCAGCCTCCTTGACTGCAGTCTCTCGGGCGCAAATACAACCCGCTCGAACCTTAGCGAGAATTTGCATAATCGATAATTCAATCCACTTAAAATCATCCAATCGTAATAAAACCAGTACCGTTGGAAAGGTAATGAATTAAACTATAATTTTTGTATTTACAACTTTTTCGTAAAACGTATATTTACATACGTAATCACCGTTTCAAAATTTTAGTACGCAAACAGCTGTGATTCACGCGTCAATGAACCCCGTATACTGTCAAACTGTCAAGACTTTGTCTCATTTTCAACGGTCTGCAACTCCTCACAGAAGTCATTTATGAATATCATAACAGCATTGAATTCAGCAGACGATTTTCTTTAAAATGGTGTCTTCAAAAATCACATGTTACTTTGAAAACAGCTGGTCTACAGGATTTACGGTGAAAGCTTGTAATTGGTCATAGATTTGGCCAATATGCAAGCCTGTTTAGAATCGATTCTTACAGTCTTATTCGATATATCCCTAAAATGTACAATATATGGTTTTAAAAAGAAAACCTCACAGTTTTTATCTATATCCAATTCAATACATTTAGATTTATAGGTTGGTACCAATGAACTTCTAATAGGCCAGTCGGTAAAGGTCAATTTAGACCAAAAGTACCAGTAATTTGCAATACGGCTGAATTTTTTTTTATAAGTACATTAAAGTATGTAGATTAACATAAAAAAAAG
>JAGFPH010022268.1:0-12716 GCA_018207615.1 Philaenus spumarius | reverse complement strand
ATTTACCAGTTTGGGTACAATTAAAAATATTTCCTGGACAACCTCTCAATTAATATTTATATCTACCATTATTTGTTTGGTGACGCGCTGACGCTTCTTTTTAATTGCTGTAATAACTTCTACATTATAGACCGGCAACTCTAATATTTTGTGTTTTATTTATTAAATCCGTATAAAATTCTTCCTGTAAGAATGACCATTGTGCACCTGTGTCTACCTGGACCATTACGGGATCATTATTTAATTTTACAATAACGTTGGGACATTGAGGCAAGTCTTTATTTAAATACGTGTTTTCTGGTTCTTGCAACAATTCCTCTCTGATGTTACATGTTAAATTGTTTATTAATGATTTATTTATGCGAAGTTTATCCTTATTCATTTTATTATTATTACCTACTTTATTATATGTTTTATCGGCAGCCACTTTCAAATTCCTATTTCCTGACCAGTTTGCGTTACTATTATATTTTTCCGGGACCTCGTGGATTAGTTTTTTGAGCGCTCATTTTTTGGTACCCCTTAATTAGATGGAACCGGGTTATTTGGTTGGCGGTTATGGGTATATCTATGGTTTTGACCATAGAATGTTGGGTTAGGATTTCGGGAAGGTGGTGGTTGGCTCCTAATCCTATCCCTATTAACATTTGCGTTATCCGGCCTTCTTTCTGGCATATTCAGTCTGGGTGGTGTTGGTGCCGCACGCGTTCCGCCTCCCATGTTTTGCATCTGATCTAAAAACGTTATAGCTTCCCTAATATTTAAATTAGGCCTACTTAAACTGGCTATTTGCACCTTCTCATTAAAATGCCTCATAATAGTGTGAACTGATATTTTTTCAGGGATCGGTGGGTCTAAATTCGCTGCTTTTAACGCCATCCAACAAAAATGCTCCGCCATTGTTTTCTTGCCCTGCCAATCATACCTATTAAATTATATCATGTCCCTAACTTTACGTTGAGCCTTATAACCCCAATATTTCTCTATGAACGCCTCCCTAAACTCACAGTATTTTATTCGGCTGGCTTTTACTACTTGCCAACAAATTTGTGCCTGCCCTACTAAATGCCGTTCTGCTATCCTAAGCTTCCCTTCTTCATCCATATTAGGATTTATTTCTTCCAACCTGTCCTCTATTTGTTTTATAAATCTAACTGGGTCTTCGTTAGCTCCTCCCCAAAACTCAATCTTTTCAATTTCTTGCTGCCTTTGGTAGATATGTGTTACATGTGGCTCCCCTACTATTGAGCTAATTCTTTCCCTAGGCAATTCCCTTACAGCTTTATTTAGCCTAATAATTTCGGTCCTATTGCTGTCAATGTTATCGGCATTTGCCCTAACATCTTCCCTTAACTCAGCTACATCCTGTCTAACATCTCCTATTCCACTAACACACTCCCTTATCCTAACAGAATGTAGTGTTAATTCATTATCTATTTCTACTTTAACCTCATTAATAACGCCTTTTAAGTCAGTTACTATAGCTACCCTTTCTTCGCGCCTTAACTCAGCCTCCTCTGCTTTTTCTACTTGCGCAGCCTGTTCCCTAGCTTTTTCTTTATTGGCCTCCTCTTCCTTTTCTAATTTCCTAACTCTATCTGCCTCCGCTTTTTCTAACAGCCTAGCCTGCTCCCGTTTTTCTGCCTCCTCTCTCTCTAACTTCCTAACCCTATCTGCCTCTTCTTTTTCTAACTTTCTAACCCTATCTGCCTCTTCTTTTTCTTTAGCCCTTTGGGCTTCCATCCCCTTCAAATACGCCATCATTTTGGACAAATCTGTCTCTGATTTAGCCATTTTGATTGATTTACTACCTTTCTAATTACTTAATTTACTTATACTTAACAACTTAAACAGGTTTTTATTTTATAATTAATTTTTCTTGCTATAAAAAGGGTATTGTTCTGTTCGTATGGAACTGAAATAACAATTTTTGTTTTTGCTACTTTTCGCTCCACTTTGTCGGGCGCCACTTGCGACGATCTGCTTTCAGCCTCCACTGCCGAAAGCCACCTGCGACGATCTGACTAGCTTTTTAATCGACTATTGACAGGAAGCTACGTTAATGTTTGCCTATAAAGAACCTCGACTCTTGTCGGGATCGTGCCGTTTGGAGAACGCTTTACCCTTTTTAAAACAAGTAATATTTTCTGAATATATATATACACACATAGGCTAAGGTTATCAGCTGGTTCAGGACTACTATTATTATAAATAATAAGAAGTTATATACTTTGAACAGAGCCAACTGGCTTCTGGATTTTTTAATTATTATTCAAGCAAATTATATACATTTATTCTGAATAATTACTCAATGCTATGTTAATATGAAAATTTTATAATTACAAAATAAATATATTCCTTATTCTATACCTCAGAATTATGACAGAATTTAACAATAATATATGCAAATTGTAATGTAGACTACTGTGAGAGATAGATAAAAAAGGACTTTAATATTTATAAAACTTAATTACGTTATCGATGAAATTAAAATAAACAAAATTTCTAATTGGGCCAACGATGCAATGTATGCTTGAAAAGCTATCACTGACTGTACCTTATGAGAGTTTATTTAGCGTTCCCCTTGGAGTTCCTGTAGGTCTAGGAGTTACTGCTGACTCTTACGCCGATGACGTGTGATATATCCCTGAATTATGTACCATGAACTTCAGAGATGTCCTAGCCTCGTCTGCAGTCGCTCGGTCCCTGCACTGACAGTCTTGTTGATCGTCTGGTTTCCTCCAGGGTTCGAATAAATAACCCTTGCTTGGATAAGTCCTGCTGTAGTCCTGAAGGCTGTAACCGTCTCTATTGTGTTAGGTTAAGTTAACATAATCATTGGTAGTATGCCTTCCTTTCGGTGAGATCCACTGTTAATATTACAACTATTGATTCTTCACAGAACGAGAATACTGTCTTGTACATACAAATATTCTGCGTCCTTACTCATTAATCTATAGCATCTGGTATCTATTAAGACTTTAAAACAAATTTAATAAACGAGTAGCGTGGTGACTTCCTCGGAGTTCCTATTCGACTTTAAAACAATTTTAATAAACGAGTAGCGTGGTGACTTCCTCGGAGTACATCTTAAGACTGGCGATCTGCACCGCAGCTTTTTCGGTTCTCCCTTTCAAGGAAAAATTCTATTGCCATTTAGTTCAAATAAATTCCCTTCGTTTCCCTTACTTTAAAGGTGATTATTTTCGTTGATTCTTGAAGAAGAATTTTTTAATTATTTTTCCTGATCCCAGGATAATTAGTTTTATTAGTTAATCATTTAATAAATTTTAATTACGACGATTTATTATAATTTAATATTTAGCGTGTATTTTAGGTTGTTACCACCACTGGCTAGTGGGCGGAGTCAGCTTATCTTGTGTCGGTTCAAACTAATTCCTGTCCTTTCGAAGAAATAATCGTTGTCATTTTTGGTCAGTCAGAAATGCACTAGTTTTTACTGATTTCCTATAACTCCCGATCCCGTAGCTGGATTCTGGATATCTCTTCGGTTTGTTGTTCTGGACAATTTCTGGATCATCAGCTAACTCGAATTGAAGCTGTACGACTTCCGGTTCGGTATCTTCTATTTTCCATGTTTTCCGCATTTTTTCGTATCGCACTTTTCTGCGATTTCGGTTTTCCGGCATTTTTTCTTAATGTTATTTGTCCCTATAGACCCAACGATTGTTTTAATGTTTTTCTTATGTTTCTACCACTTTTAGTTCTCGAGTTCTGACACTTTTGGTTTTCCGAAAAAATTCATTTTGGGTACTTTAATTATAATGGATTTATTTTATTATGTATATCTATCTCTCTGGAGCCTTTACATTACCGGTTCTCATATTTTGGCAATTACCGTTAATGTAAACTGAGTTTAGGCCTTGTTAGGCCTATACTTTCTATTTTTAATTAAATACGTTAATATTTGTGAGCTATTAACATTACATATTCTAATTTTAATTAGCTGTTATTATATTTCATTGCTCTTAACATTAATTTATTTTAATTTACTTTTTATTAATTAATTTACTTTCAATTTGATATTTATTCTTCAAAATTCAATATTTATCAAAATCAGTTTCTGTTAACTTTTAATGACATTATTTATCTATATAATCCACTTTTTACTTTTTTCAAATTCTCAAAATTACCAATTTCGGTTTTTTGTGTTACTCTTGTTTTACGCATAATTTTTACACCTTTCATTTTATCAAAAAACTTTACTTATATAAATTGATCCATTTAATTTTCTTTATACAATGATATGAAAATATCACCTATTGTTTAATATTTAATTTTTCTATTGTTTTGTTGAACCTGCCCGGGCCATTATACATTTGGCCTGAACGAGTCGGTCTGGACCTTGCCTTCTAGGCTTGTCTAACATTGAATAAGCCTGTCTTATGGACTTAGTAAATTTTACGATTTTATTTTAAAAATTTATTTTTAATAATTTTTGAATTGCGCGAGCTGAGCGAAGCCAGCCCGTCGTAAATCGTATATGGGATGAGCATATCTTTCCTCATTCTTGGTTGGAGGCCATAGTAATTCCTCTATTAAAACCAGGGAAAGACAAAACTGATCCAAGTAGTTATCGTCCTATCTCTCTCACCAGCGTTCTATGTAAACTGGTGGAGAAGATGGTCAATCGGCGACTTGTATGGTACCTTGAAAGTAACCAACTGATCTGTAAAGAACAGTGTGGTTTCCGACAGGGAAGATCATCTATCGATCAGCTGGTTTTGTTAGAGTCGGCCATTCAAAATGCCTATCTTCTTCGTCAGACACTTGTTGCGGTGTTTTTCGATCTTGAAAAGGCATATGATACGGCTTGGAGAAGAGGAATTCTAAATACATTACAATCTTGGGGTATTCATGGGAGAATCCTAGCATTTATTAAACATTTTCTATCTAATCGATATTATCCACCTAATCGATCTAGTCTTGGATCCACCTTATCAGATCGTTTTTATTTAGAGAATGGTGTCCCTCAAGGCAGCGTACTTAGTGTCACATTATTTGCAGTTGCTATTAATAGCATCACTGCTAATGTCCGATTACCTGTCCACTGTTCTCTTTTTGTTGATGATTTTGCCATTTACGTGGCAACCAGAAACACGGCAACCGCAGAACACTGCAACTAACGATCAACAAATTACAAACATGGTCCAATCAGACAGGATTTAAGTTTTCCGCTGCTAAAACTAGATGCATTGCTTTTACTCGTCGCAGACAACATTTTAGTCCCACTTTATACCTTAACGGAACTCAACTTAACTCCGATAACACAGTCACATTTCTTGGTCTTATATTCGACCATAGACTCTCTTGGAACCCACATGTGACAAATTTAAAATCACGCTGCATCAAGATCTTAGATATGTTACGGGTTTTAAGCGGTTCTCATTGGGGAGCCGATAGAACCTCAATGCTGCGTTTTTACCGAGCTCTTATTCGATCACGAATTGACTATGGGTCCATAGTCTATTCGTCAGCTAGGTTATTGGTTCTTAAAAAGATTGATTCTGTTCATAACACTGCTCTCCCTCTAGCATCCGGAGCTTTTCGTTCTAGTCCCATTAGTAGTCTGCTTGTTGAATCGGGTGAGCCATCGCTCACGCGACGGAGACAACAGCTACAACTGTCATATATGTGTAATTTGTGCTCCAAACCTTTGCACCCTTCATATCATATTGTATTTAACAATCCATTATTTCCGCAGTACGAATTCCGTAAACAATCCACTGCTCCCTTTGGGATCAGAACCATCCGTATCCTCAATAATCTGGGGGTAGCACTACCTAATATATACGAAAATACACCATGTTTTGTTGCTCCATGGTCGATTAGAAAACCTCATGTCGAATTCTCATTGTCTAGGTATCTAAAACAAACTACATTTGATGTTGTTTACCGTCAGGAATTTATATCCATATGTAAACGTTACCCATCAAGTCATATTATTTTCACTGATGGTTCCAAACTGGACAATAGAGTCGGATGCGCATTTGTTCTGTCAGGAAACAGCTTCACTTATGCATTACCATCTTCCTCTTCTGTATATACAGCAGAACTTTTTGCAATACTCAACGCATTCAATATTGTACTGGCAACACCGGTGCACCTTCTTATATGTTCAGATTCAAGAAGTGCACTTGAATCCATTTAAGATATGTACTCTCCTAACTCTTTGGTCAAAGATATTCTGTGCTCCATGCACAGACTTTGGCTACGGGGCGTGGGAGTGTCGTTTTTCTGGGTTCCGGGTCACGCCGGTATACATGGAAACACTAAAACAGACCTAGCTGCTAAGGAAGCCACTTCCTTACAGCCTAGCGTGAGCAGAGTAATGTCGTCCGACTTTATGTCCTCTTTGAAACAAGCCCTTTTAGACAGTGGGAAGAAGAGTGGGTAGCAGTATAAGGAAATAAACTCCGGCAAATTAAAGATACCGTTCGGCCATGGATATCCTCAAACCGCCAAAGCCGTCGAGAGGAAGTGGTGGTTTCTCACCTACGCATTGGCCATTCTGGGTTAACCCACGGATTTCTGATGCGTCGGGGGGATCCGCCGCTTTGTCCTTACTGCTTAAACCTCCTTTCAATTAAACATCTACTTCTAGATTGTGAAAAGCTGAAACATGTTCGGAAGAGGTTTTGTCCACCAAATTGCATTCAGAGGATGCTGGGTGATGACTCCCAAACCATTAATATGGTGTTAGCATTTCTCCATCGGTTGAATGTAATTGGAAACATTTGGAACAACATACATTTACGTAACTTAAATACCATGTTTAGATTTATTACTTGTTATTTTAATTAGAGTTTTATTCATTGTTATGTTACAGGCCCCTTTACAACCCTGTGACAAGTTGTTAGAGTATAATTATTGTTGTTATCGTTGTTATTTAATCGTGTATTGTCTGTAGTGTGTGTAAATTAAAAGTTTAATTTTATACCTGTGTGTGATTGTATGAGCATTATATGAATGCTCTTCGTTATCCAGACGATGATAACCACCCAGGTTTTTCGCCTTTAAACCCAAAAAAAAAAAAACCTGACAAGGTCTTATGTTAACAACAAATAAGTAATAACATTTTGTGATCAGTATATTATTTTTATACAGCTTTTAGGGTAGGCCTAAATTAGTTGAATACAGTAAGTCCTCTACTTACAAACTAAATGTGTTCATAACAGTAGTTCCGAAGTCCAAAAGTTTATAAACGGTGTTTGATTTAAATAAAACACTGCTTTTATTATTACTTTTAAAACGGTTAGGTCTAACTATTTTTGTTTAAATAATAATAATATTGCTAAAAGAAAGTTAATAAAAATCTATGTCATTTATTAAAAGTAAGGCTTTAAAATAACTGCAGTATAATCTTTTAGGTTTTGGACAGTGAAGGCATTAGATTACAGAGTAATATAGACTACGCCATTCTCTACCAATCTCGGTGGAGACCTAAGGCAAAGTCAATACAAACAGAGTATTGTATTCTATGATAAAATATACGCTAAAATATTGAGCAGTGACCTATGACAGAGAGTGAAATAGACATGACCATCCCCAATAATTGGAATTATAGCATTCGTTGTAATGTCACCATTAATATTTAAATATTCCATAATCAACATTTCAAACAAATTTTTATTTTATAAACAAATATAATATGTAACACCAGATGTTTGGCTTATATTACAGTAAGCGTTTTG
Source organism: Philaenus spumarius (assembly GCA_018207615.1). Lineage (NCBI taxonomy): Eukaryota > Metazoa > Arthropoda > Insecta > Hemiptera > Aphrophoridae > Philaenus > Philaenus spumarius. Next base: position 5,001 of record JAGFPH010022268.1, on the reverse strand, counting down.
TTTGCTTTTACCTAATCTAAAAAAAACTGTTACTTGAGAAAAATAATTAACTGATTCTAAATTAGTTGCAAATAAACGTGGTTTGGTTCATTGTAGGCCTAACCTAAAATTATTAAGTTTTTGATTAAAATCAGCTGTTATTTATAATCTGTTACAAGAAATGTTTGAATTGAACTGAATTGTAAAACAGTAAACAAATTTGTTGACTTTTGTTTGTTTGCTTTTAGTTTGTTAAACTAACATGGAAAAACTCTTGGATGTGATGAATAATAAACTGATTCTAGCTAAGTTGGTTGCTATGGTAATGAATGTAAACAAACATTTGTTGCTAAACTTTTGATCCAAACAGATGTTTTGTTTGTTACAGGGCTGGGAGTGAAGCCTTGTATTTTCACTGTTTTTACGCTGTAGAATTTTTGCAAAATGCTTTCTTAGTGTGCATCTATGACCCATAAGAAAATGCCTTAAAATTATCATATTTGTGTCTTAAGTAGTTTTTGCTCTATGTCTAAGTAGTTATGTCAGATATAGATTATTATAGAGGATTAACATTAAACAGTACAAAAGAAGGCATTTCATTACATTACTGTTTTATTGTACAGTAGTTTATTAAAAACAAATATGAAAACACTTTGTTTGTGTATTTCTTATTTTATACAGGGTGTCCCAAGGAGAAACTTTCAGGATTTGTTCCGCTGGTGAAACTAATGAAAAATGTTCATATAAACATAGGGCTGGAAACTCCCTGCTATCCACCATTCTGTTTTCTGTACTAAGTAGTGTATATCTCTAAAATGGCATTTTACTTATCAATGTAGAAACGACTTTGGCAAAAACAATCAACTGTTTCTAATAGCCTTTGTTTTGAAATAGCGGCCATTTAAACATTTTAAATGAGAATAACCGAAAACTGTAAATTTTTATAAAAAACTTTAAGAGTATATTTTTGTAGCATGTTTAATTTCCTATCGAATGGTATAGCTGTCAAAACTATCAAACAAAGGGTAACAGTAAAACAGTGTCCAACTTAATTAATTGTTCATGTAAATTAATTATTGCCTACACTTTGTTACTACGGTTGTTGAACCAGTCAAACCAATGGACAAGTAATTAGAGATCAAATTTGTAATCAGAGTTTAGATATTAAGAGTATCCAGGTGGTGTCAATTAATTGTATTTTTCCCTTTAAAACACAACAAATTTAAGATAGGCCTAATTCTAAAAATGTAAGTAAGAACACCATCCCTCTTAGGCCTATAATTATGGATGTACTGCAAGTTAAAAAAAATAAGTAGAGTTAGAGATACTTACAGGATAACTATAGCAGTTTCAATTTTGTTTGAAAAAGTAGGAAAATAGATTGATTTTAACAGACATTATGTGGTGCTGTTTTCCTATTAATAAAAGCCATTTTATATTACTAAAAATCATCTTTTTCCAATAACCTGTTTCGAGATGGTGGCCTTTTAAACATTTCAAATGAGAATATCTAAAACCTGTAAATTTCTATAAAAATATTTTATTTAGCCGTTTTATAATTTTCGAGGCCTGTCCACTGATATACCTGCGGTTTTTATGTAGTTCATGTAGTCAACATTAGATCTAAAAGTATTTTAGAAGGTAGACTACAAAATTTTAAAATAGTACTTAGGTGTACAATACAATTTCAGTATCTAATAATGATTAATGATTGTACAAGGTTTATATAAAATGAAATTAAAATGTATTACTCCTACTTGGTTAATAACAAAAAGTACAAAAGCCTACTGATCATAAATAAATTAAACAATTTTCTTACTTCAAAAAATATAGAATATTCACTATTTTTTCTTTTTCTTAAGTCCATTTGAAAGAAATATACTTATAACTACACTATATCTACTAACTATACATTTGAAAAGTTTAACTGAAAGACAAAGAAGCCGGAAGCCGTTGAGTTTGAATAATGTGTAATATTGTTTATTAATGCAGGTTAATAAAGTCTAATCGAACTAGCATCGGTTGAATCGCTGTAACCAATATTCAAGCAACATAACATAGAGTACACAAGTACAGTATAGAGTACACAGATATAGCATGTAATTGTAATCTCTCAGGATTAAGTTATTAGTAGACATTGGTCAGTATTTGTACTCTTGTACTGTGAGTTCTCACTGTACTCAGTAACAGATACTTTTGACTTACAGTAATCGGATACATTTCCACTTGGCAAGTACTGAGTACAAAATACTGATTGCAGGAAATATGGGCACATTTCTACTACCAAGTGAAGGATAAATTTTGTCATTTGATTCTATTGAAAAGATTTTTAACCACCTTCTTATGTTTACAGGAAGATGAAACCCAAATCTCAGAAGAAGTAGAAACAGTAGTAACTGCCAGTCTGCCTTCAATCTCTAGTACAAAATGTAATATTTTTATTGCTTTAAATTTTACTTTTATTTAGTTGAATGGTTTGCTCATTATAATCTACCTTCGTTAAAACCTTTCACGCTGCATTTATTTGACACTCGACTGTTCAATCAGATCCAATTAAAATAGAACTGTTTCGATTTTCTCTCTTCACCATCTTCACTGCTGCAAACAACCTGCCTGCCCTGCTTGTTTCAAACAAATAAATGGTTGTTCTGTGTTTATTTCAATCGTTGGAAGAATACCCTAAAATATCCGACAATAGTTCCGAAACAAGTTATATAATTAACTTTTGAGATACTAAAGTTTACCTTGACAAAATTTGTTTGTTTTGCATATACAAAATCTGTTATACTTTTCTTTAAATCTGCACATTTTTAAATTTAAGAACTAAATTTCAAACATTTAGAAAAATTGATGTATTTTTCACTGTTCATTAACCCTAAGTGCTGGGCCATTTTTTAGCATCTTGCACGGTTAGTTTAACAATTATTTTTTATATGAAAGAATGTATTTAAATAGCATGTATTATATATCAAATTGTTCATAACAACATGTTCTACAATATAAAATAAAACACTTAACCACTTGGTGTTAAAAAATTATGCCCTTAAAGTGTTTTTGGATTAAAAATAATTATGGAGTAAAAATTTTGTTTATATATTTTTTAAATATGTAAGCACATAGATAGTCTTGAAAATGTAGTAATGTAATTTCCAAAATATACAAGTTGTTCTAATTTTAGTTCTGAATGAAAAATGTATCACAAAAAACTGGTTAATCTAAAACATTTATTAAAATTTTAAAAAATAACACATATGGTAATTTTTGAGAAAAATGTATTATACAGTACATGAATAAGTATTTGTATACCATTTCACAAATAAACCATGTTGGGTCACTAATATGAGTCCACAAATGCTAAATGTCTAATATAATAATAATATAATAAGATATGTACAGAAAAAAAAATGTTTATAAACCGAATAAACAACCTTAGTCAGTTGAGTAGTTTTTACACAAACGTAAACAAACCACAGCTTACAGCTGAAAATATTGTCATCTGTTACTTGTTTTTCTTCCAAAGATGGCAAACTCGCTCTTCCTACTAGATGGAGAATTCAATTTACTTTCATTCTATGTGAAGGGCAAGTTTATCCGATAACTATTAGCTTAGATATATCGATTTTACGGACTATCGCACTGTGCGACGCTAGCACTTTCAAACGGTCTGAACAGGTCGCACAGTGCGATAGTAGCACTTGGAGGTTTAATGGTGGTTAGTATTCCAGTATTTTCCTCGCTCGTTTTACAAAAACTGCTATATACTTTTACCTCAAGGTTATAAAGTTCCTTTGAACTCTGCTTCATTCTAGGACTTGATCTTGAAGAATCCCTAGATAAGGCACTGTTTACTTTGTCTGAAATATAGTCAAGTTTGTATTATCACTGTGATATATAAATGTTTTCCATTTGCCGGATCGTATTCTTGATTATTCTTTCCTTGTAAAAATAATTACTACAACGTGACAAAATTGCTGTTTACAACTGTGTGCTTTTTAAAAACAGTAAACACATTAGACTCCTATGGTAACCTAAGCATTACAATATTGCCAGTTTATTTTTCTCTGTGACAGAGAAATTAATGCTTGTACCTATTGTATCTATATAATGAAACTATCCATAATGTTATTAAATATAGTGGCCTATTTAAAGCTAAAGTTATCAGTGTGAAAAAAACATTTTTAATTTATTTATTATTATCTTGTATAATGTCTACTTTGTTTAACATGTAAGGCTTACCACACACTGGTGTCTATTTTCTCATGCAACTATTTTTTCAACAGCATCAAGCTAGGTGTACATATACGTACATATCCAAAGACAGATGATGTAGTTATAAATTGTTAAATATGGAATTTTAAATTGTGTTGACTTTAAATACAATTACTGAAGGGAAATATTATTAACACTACAACATAATTATATTAATGCAATGTTTTAACAAATACCAAAGAATACAAAATATATATTACTTTTTTTCATTTCACCAAACCATTATGACGTTTGTACACCTATCTTGTAAGGACATATTTCATAAAGATATATATTCTGATAAACATATACAATGCCTTCTAACTCACAGCATGTATTATATTAACCACATACATTTGATTTTCCAATGATTAAGAAAATTATTTTGCTTTTAATAATGCATCTTAAAGTCCTAATATACCAAATGTGTAAAAATAGTGTTCATTAAAGTAAAAACCATTATTTTTGTACTGTCTTTAAATACTAATGTTAGTGGCAATCATATTTTTAAAGTAAGTGCCTTTAAAAATAAAGTTGAATTACCCTTTGTAACAAATGAATTTAATTTTTCAGATTTAGATAAATCATACCAGTGTAAAGAGTGTGATTACAGTTGCAAATTTTCAAGTCACTTTAAACAACACATGAGAAGACATAACGGAGATAAACCATACCAATGTAAAGAGTGTAATTATACTTGTTCGCTTTCAAGTAATCTTAAAGTACACATGAGAAGACATAACGGAGATCAACCATATCAGTGTAAAGAATGTG
>JAGFPH010022266.1:0-12716 GCA_018207615.1 Philaenus spumarius | reverse complement strand
ACAATACCCCACACTGAATTTTCAAAATTTTGATCCATAAACGTGATTGCGAAGCGATACGATTTTTTAACTGTCAAAATCGGTTTTTCCCGTACCCAAAAACATATAAAACTATACCCCACACTGTATTTTCAAAGTTTCGAAAATACTTTTATTTTTTATAATAAGATGTTTTGATTAAAAGTATGTTGCTTTTTTGGTGTAGTATAATGAAAAATATTGTACGTAACTCGCCCGGTAAGTTTTTCTGTGCTTGCATGAAAATCCCTATTTACCTAAACAATACAGAAATTATAGTCAACCGCACAAACACATTGAGGTAACAAACAAATAACAAACTCGTAATCAACCTCGCTTGAAATCTCATAAGTATAACTTTAAACAACATTCATACCATAACCTATCAAATGCGAATTAGCGCACAAACGAAGTAGAGGTGTGTCGGTAGTACTGTAATCAGTATTTTTTATTAGTTACTTTGCAGACACACAAAGCAATCGCTACTAATCAAAGCTTAAGTATCGGTGGTATCGATAATTGACCCATTCCTACCTAATAATTAATTATTATTAAAATGTATGGTGGTAATAATATGTACAACTTATCTCAATTAATAATTATCAAGCAGCCAGATGATGAACAAAAGAAAGTACAAAAATAATGATGAACAATAAACTCACTGCCACACGTTATTAATTTTCACAGAATCACTTTTAGAAGAATTCCTATAGCCCGTTCTCAGGTTAACTTGAGGCAAGGAGGGTAGGTAATTAGGGTCGGTCTCAACCGTATATATAGATCATTATTTCTTACAGATAAAGAAACAAGGCAATAAATCACACCACGTTGTTGACTGTTGTGTTGTTCTATTGGATTGATTGGAATAAGATCACTGAATATCACAATGTAAAACAGGCAACCGGCGCTCTCATTGCCGGTTCGAAATTATCGTATGCTCCCAGTTTTTATCGTGTCCGTGTAGTGAAACTAAATGGGATCAGGGAACCGCTCTGTTTCATTACAACAAAAAATAGTCGTATGCAACAAAACCAATACTGAGAATACTTATATACTTTCATTCATATTGCGGCTACGAAACACCTTGAGTGGAAGCAGGTGTTTCTAAAAATAGTACAGAAACAATACCAGGATGTTTTCCTCACACATCTGACCCAGAAAAAATATTACTTTTTTAATCAGAGCACGAAAATTGCTAGGAAATAAACTAAAACTCCCAACAACTCAAATACACTTTTTCAAGGATTTTTCGCAGAATTCCCTACATTCCCCGGTTTTTTCATGGCAGTCTGAATTCCCGTACAATTCCCGGTTTTCAAGGAATTCAAGGACGCTGGACACCCTGTAACTTTATATTGGAACAGTTTATTTTAGTAAATTCATTTTCTAGGTCACATTTCAAAGGTGGAGGTGTAGCAATATTTGCTCGTAAAGATCTCAGTTTTGTCACTTCCGCACCCTCTTCAAGGTTCTGCATTGAAAAGTACTTTGAAATTACTAGTGTTAAATGTGGTAGTTTGTGTAGGGAAATGACCATAATAGGGATATATCGGGCTCCAAGTGGGGATATAGACTTGTTTTTCGAGCACTTGGACTTACTTTTACAATCGTTAGCTTCAAGTAGGGCTAAATTTGTTATATGCGGTGACATAAATATAAATGTTCTCACAAAATTCAAATCCACAGATGGACTGAGGGATATTTTGGCGACTCACGGTCTTGGGTGGTGCATTAACTCTCCCACCAGGGTGATGGGGTCCTCTGCAACAGCAATTGACAATGTTATATATCCAATATAGCTTCAGAAAATTTATCGGTAAAAATTATCCCGCCGGGGATCTCTGACCATTATGCACAGGCGATTGATGTTTTTGATTTCTCACCCATTCCTACGAAGAATGTTTTTAGGAGGGTTAGGGATTGTTCCCCAGAGAATGTGAATCTTTTAAAATACCTATTGTAAAATGAAAATTGGGAGTGTCTCAATTCTTCCGTTAGCCTGGATAAAAAGTTTGATTACTTCTTTGAGTCTTTTATTTTTTCTCTGAATGTAGCTTGCCCTTTGAAACAAATAAAAATAGGAAATAAACAGACCAAAAATTCTAATTGGTTAACAAGGGGTATCCTTGTTTCTAGGGATAAGTTAAAGTTTTATTATGAGGTTTATAAGACCACTAATAACCATCATTTTATACAGTTCTATAGAAGGTATAAACAGATTTACAAACGTGTATTAATTGCAGCAAAATCGTACGAACTGCCTAAAAAAATTAGCAATTCTGACAATATTAGCAAAACTTCTTGGGACTTCTTGAAACTTCTTTTTGTTCTTTAAAAATACTTTTCGTAATAAAAATTACAATAGCAGTGATATTAAGTTAAATATCGATGGTGTACGGTATACTGAGCCATCTTGCATAGCCAACGTTTTTAATGATTTCTTCAGTCAAATTATGACTCAACATAACTTTTACAACTCTGTGTCGGGCTATGGAAGGTGTGGGAGGTCATCTATGTTTCTTTCGCCTGTGTGTGTTGAGGATGTCATTGAGGTGATTAGGAAAATGAAAAATAAAAGAACGACTGATATTGATGACGTTTCACCTTGGATCATTAAACAGTGTTCTGAAGAGTTGGTCCTCAGATCTCTTCAGGTTTTAATTAATTCTTCGTATTCTGAAGGGAAATTTCCATCCAGACTGAAATCTGCTAAGGTCCTTCCATTGTTTAAAAAGGGCGATAAAGACGATATTAACAATTTCAGACCTATTTCTTTACTGCCAGTATTCAGTAAAATTTTTGAAAAACTTTTCTTAAAGCAACTACTTGAATTTTTAAACAAATGTAATATCCTTTATAGTGGCCAGTATGGCTTTTAAAAAGGTAAATCGACAATAGATGCTATAGTCGAGTTAATGGACTTTTTAGGGTCTTGAGAGGAAAAATAAAGTAATGAGTATTTTTCTAGACCTTTCCAAAGCATTTGATTGTGTCGATTTCAGTTTGTTGCTTAATAAATGTGAAAGGCTTAGTATTAGAGGTATACCACTAATGTGGTTAAACTCATTTATTAATAACAGAACACAACGTGTTAATGTTGCAGGAAGGCTGTCTAATCAGACCAAACTGAGATATGGTGTCCCTCAAGGATCAGTTCTCGGTCCGGTGTTGTTTTTAATTTACATTAATGATTTGTCATCATCTATACATGTGGATAGCCTAATTCAGTTTGCCGATGACACAACTTTGAGCATGAAAGCAAACTCAGTTGAAAATTTGGAACTTAAGGCTTTTTTACAAGTCAATGCAACAGGTCAATACTTTGAAGAGAATAATTTGGCAGTAAATCCAGCCAAGACAAAGTATATGTATTTTAATAGTAAACAAAGCCAAAATCAGACATCAAGTGTCATATTGGGTGACAATTTGCTTGAAGAAGTGAATGCAGTCAAGTTCTTGGGTCTTATTATAGATAATAAGTTATCCTGGAATGACCAAATTAGTGGTATTAGTGCAAAGATTAGTTCTGGTATTTTTGCACTAAGAAATTTAAAATTGTATTGTGATTTGTCTATTCTATTAACTGCTTATTATGGGCTTATATATCCACATTTGAACTATGGAATTCTCCTGTGGGGAAACTCATCAGTTCAGAATATGCATATACTTTTTGTCCTGCAAAAGAAGGCCATTCGGCTAATAGCAGGACTGAAGCAAACAGAAACTTGTAAACATGCTTTTGGGAGGATTGGAGTGCTTACACTTCCATGTATATACTTACTTGAAGTGTTGCTATATTTTAAATTTAAGTGTGATCATGTCCAGAATATGGACATACATGACTATAGCACCAGACAAGCTTGTAATTATCGTGCTAGACAGCACAGGTTAAATGTGTACAGTAAACTTCCTTCACAAGCAGGTGCTAAATTGATGAATAAGCTCCCCCAAAGTATTAAAAGTTTACAAAATTATACATCTTTTAAAAACAGCCTTAGACAACTTTTGTTGTCTGGAACTTTTTACTCTGTGGAGGAGTTTCTGCATTGACTCTCTGTTTTGTGATTGGGTGTGATTTCCTGCTTGGTCATTTATATAATTTGTTTCTGTGTTTGTATATTTGTTTTTGAATATTTTGTAAAGTTTAATTTATTAACACATATTATATCTTAATTGTTTTAAATATGTTATTGGTATGTGGTTGTAATTTGTAATTGTAATTTGTAATTTTATTTATCGTTAAAACCAAAAAATGACTTGGCCATACAAATTGTAACTTTGTCAACAGCTATAATAAATGAAATGAAATGACTTCACAATGAAGTATTACAAATAAATAACTAACAAAGTACAACAAAAATTAATTTTAATAATAATAAGTTCAGAATTGATGATAATGTTAAACATCATAAGCTTGGTAATAATGACGGGAAACCTAAGGGTTGGGTAGGTCTGTGTTGGATCCCTTTTATACAACTAGAGAATCACAACACAAACCCAATTAATAGAACTAAACAAAATCGTAATAGACAGAAATTTCACTAGGCAATTAAAACATTTTATACACAGTAGCTTAAGAAAATATATACATCTGTTACTGTTATATACTTACCAATACTAGTAACAGCTGAAACAGTGCGGAATTGATGGATGATATTACGAGGCAGGAAGTAGATATCATTGTCGCAAAGTTGTACCCTTGCATAACGAATTCCTTCTCTCCTTAACTGATTAAGTTTAGCATCTTCAATCCATTGGACACACTATAGCAACAAACAATACATTACTAAAAACATATTGCTTATAGTTTTACTTCAGTATAATATTGAGTACATCCATTCACTGTCCAAATCAATTACGAATGACTGTTTTTCTTAACTTAGTAATTTAAGTGTCTTCAAGCAAATGGATGAACTATAGCAACAAACATTACATTGAAAGAAAAGGATATTTCTAAGATAGTTTTACTTCTGTATAATATAAGGGTTAGGCCATTAACTGTCCAAATCTATTAGGAATACCTTCTCTACTAACTAAGTTTCGTGACGTCAATCCAATGGATGCACTACAACAACAAACAATACATTACAAAAAAAAAAAGTGTGTAAGACTCTCGTGCATTACAAATGAAACTTCTTAGGTTTTAGAAACAGTTGATTTTATGCATTGCATCAGTTATTTTATTATTTCATGATTAGGAAAATGGTTGTGTGGAATTTAATTGAAGAAAATCCCTCATAATTCAATTTCCATTAATTCATAATCTAATAAATAAATAAATGAATGAATGTAAAATATTTGAGATTAAAATCATTAGGCTTATGATTCAAATAAACGATCTTTTATTTTGTTTTAAATAATTTATTTCAGGCTTTTGGCTGAAATATTAAATTATAGGCTCTGTACGTTAATACAGTAGAGCGTCGATAATCCGAACGTCAATAATCCGAAACGTCAAAAATCCGAACGCATTCCGAGGTAGCCCCTGCAAAAATTTTATTTCGCAAATTCCAATTGCGTCGTTAAAAAATCCACAAAAATCTTCACTGCAGTTTGACATTACATTACAGTATCTCTTTTTAAACACTTCTTAATACTACCTGCTTTCACACGCCCTCACAGCAGATTAGCTGTCAGTATTTTCACTGTCACGCTAATAAGCTGCTTTAGCGCTAGCAGTAAACAAACATCGTGTTTGTCTCATAGTTGAACAAAGCGGGGCGGGGTGGGGTAATAACCTTGGCTTGTCTATTTTTGTCTACACTAGCTCGCCCCACTAACTCAGTCTATCTCTTTATCAGTTATCACGTCCACCCTCAGTCAGTCAGTGTCTACAGGACACGGACAGTAGATATCATTGCTCTGTCTTTCGTACATTTTTAGTTTTTTCATACAGAAAGTTCATTCATTTCTCTTTGTGTAATCATTATAACAGTGTGTTTTACATACAGTAGTGTACTGTATAGTAATTTTTTTTATTTTTCGTTTGTGTTAATTATAATGTACAAGTCAATTTTTAAACATGTACAGTACATACTGTACTGTAATTGAGAGTTCCAAGCGTAATCATGACGTGAAGGTTCTTCTAAATCATAATATGTAAGTAGTCTTACTTTCTGCTTGTACTGTTTACCCATTTTAATCGATTAAAGGGCATATATTTTAGCCTAAATAGCATTTTCTTGGTTATTTTCAAAAATCCGAACAAATTGAAAATCCGAACCCCCTCGGTCCCAATTAGTTCGGATTTTCGACGCTCTACTGTATGTTGAAAATCCCTAACGACATAGACTCAGTCAGATATAGTTTGATATTTGTAGGCCTAAGTAGTTTATTTTGAAGAACAAAGTAAGCAGAAAGAATTGAAAACAAAGAACAACGATTCAAACACATAACAGCTGATTTCGTCCATTAGCTTTAATAATTTAACAAAAATTTAATAAATATTAAAACATGTTCAGTTAAAGTACAGTATTAATGTACAGTTAATGTACATGTGCGTCTAATGCTTCCCTATGCTATGTATTAACACAGTACACTCAGCGCATGTGCGTGAGCGTAGACTGTCTATTAACTACGAGATGGAAAGAGTAGAAATAATTCTCTCTCTCTTTGTTCTTGCACTGTGCATGAGTGTCAAATGATTCTCCTACTCTTTGCTTTCAACTGCCGGTTGAAGTCAGAGAAGAGGAAGCTTTTCACTTTTCCTCTGATCCAGGAGAATTTGCCCTACTGCATCTAATTTGCTTTTTACCATGAGAACTGAAATCTGGCACATATGTTTTTTAAGTGAAACATTGAAAATATGAAGTAATCACATTTTAATTACAAAAATATGATATGTAAGAGATAAATAGAAAAATTAAACCACTCATATTTTAAATAATGTGTTTATGCGGTTTAAATTAGGGTGAAATACTTTAGAACCAAAATGGCAGTGATAGTGGTGGAGGTAATATAACCTAACCTAATATCATAATACAAATTTGGGAGGATAACCTAAAAATTTAGTAAAATTTATCTGTGTTAACTTGTTAACCTAATATTATTAAAACGATTAGAGGTTAACCTAACGCGGATGCATGCATGCACATTACAAATTTGGCCATCATTTTGGAAATACCGCGTGGGTATCGTGTTATATATGTTTTAGGGTATGAAAACCCCGAATTTGATAGGGAAAGTATTGTACTGCTTAAGTATCACTCATTTGTATAGCGTCATAGCACTTTGGGTTTGGGAAAACCAATTTTGACAGTTAAAGGGTCATAGTGCTTAAGGGTCACACATTTGTAAAGCATTGTAGCACTTTGGGTTTGGGAATCCAATTTTGACTGTTAAAGGGTCATAGTGCTTAAGGGTCACACATTTGTAAAGCGCCGTAGCACTTTGGGTTTGGGAATCCAATTTTGACAGTTAAAAGGTCATAGTGCTTAAGGGTCACATATTTGTAAAGCGTTGTAGCACTTTGGAGTCATGTTTTTAAAATAGCATGTGGGGTGTCATTTTATATGTTTTTGTTTTGTACAGGAAAAAAGATTTTGACAGACTCGGGTGAAAAATTTCACTACCCGACCAGACTCGGGTGAAATATTTCACTACCCGACCCGAGTGAAAAATTTCACCACCCGACCCGAACCAAAAAATCACTATCCACAGACCATTACTTTAAAGTATTGTTTTCCTGCAATAATCCATTTCAAAATAAGTTTTATAGATATTTAATATTGATCATTTTCAACTGGCACCATTTTGAAACAGATTGTTGCAGGAAAACAACTTTTTAAGTAAAATGTATTTTATTTAGATCGATATTCATGACCAGTTTCGTGATTATATCTTAAATTATTTCTGAGATGTTACGATATTTATAAAAATCACATACAGACGGACAGACAGAAAACAGATTGAGATAGACATGTTATGTTGTATTATTTCTTGTTTTTAGGTGAAAAATAACCCTGTAAAGTTTTAGACAGTCGAAGCTGGACACCCTGTATATTCAAATACACACAAAGTTAGTTGTCTGCTTTCTGCTGCAAGTCAGACAGAGTTAATATTTAGTCTTCAACGCACTAAATATTGTACGGCCTAATTGCTGATACTATATTTTTATGCCCGTTGATGAATTGCAGTTTCCTGATTCTTTACTGGTTACAAACAGCTGCTGTTCTAATACTTTCTTTAGGTATTAACTCTTATAAGCATCGGGCGACTAGAATTCTAGTCGATTGCGTTAGGCTACATACCGGCATCCAAGTGTCAGGCGACTAGTCGGTGCGTTGAAATCAAAATTGGTGCATCCAAAATAATAGTAAGTATGTCATATTATACATTATTGTACTCAGGACATTCTGACGATTAATTTGGTATATTGCTTATTACACTATGACTTATAACCATCTCGCGAATACACAAAAGTTCAAAACATGACAAAAAAAGTGTTAGTCTGTCTCGTGACAGCAAGAAATAAACGGAATATTCCTCTTATTATCTTATCATAAATATTGTCTGACAAACAAGTTAGTTATGTCATTGCATAGATCAAAACCTGATCTTTCCTGTAATATTTTTTTACAATCATGTCTAGTTCTGTGGCTGAGATATGATTTGTATATCTATATATGTGAGGCGGAAAGTAAAAAGGGACCTCATCGCGGCAATTTCCGGTTTTTAGTTTTTGATAATATTGAATTAAGCTTTGAATAACAAACAATTTAGTGCAAAAATCATATCTCTATGATTTTTTGTTTTTGTTTAAGTTACGGATTTTTTAATTTTATACAGTGAAAATGGGCATTTTGAGAAAAACACAATTGAAATATTCAAAGTAACACAAAAACTTTATTTATAACATTTAAGAAATGAAATTTGTATACAAATTAGCTTAAAACGTCCTCTAAAAAATGATATAAGAAATTCTCTCATGAACATCCATCTTCATTATTTAAGTGGAACTTTTTCGACGCTTCGTCGAAGGTCCTGGGACAGGTTGAGGGTCGTCAGAGTTACTGCTGCCAGCTTCATCGATGTTTTGGGTTTCATGAAAATACGGTTATTGTTTGGACAGTACATTAACTTATCAAAAATTAATTAATGTAATAATCAATAATAGTTATCAATAGTTAATTTTACAAAAATCTTAGCTTTAAATGCATAGTTTAAGTGTGTTAGTACAACTACTAAGAGTAGGTGGTTTTAAAACCTGCAAAGAAAAGGTTTAAACCTGCAACTGAAGTCGGGACAGGGATTTTTATAACCAGAAAACGTTCTCATTTTACAATAAACTCGTAATAGTTCACTTCGTCGCTGCTAGAATTCATCAGAGAGTAGTTTTTAAAGTATTGCCTTGCTATCTGATGTGTTTGAGAAAAGAGACCTGTTCGCGGCCCATGTTATTTTCCCATAAGCGTGAAGAGGTCCCTTTTCCCAAGCTATGTTAATTATTTTTTTTTAGTGTTTTATCCGTTTACAACAGTTTTGTAATCGATTACAACTGGTAAAGGACCAAATGAAGCATATTAAACCGCAAACAGTCGAAAATCGTTATTTTTGACCTCATTCAATGAAACTGCTTGTACTGAAATTTTTAGTTTGACGCGATGAGGTCCCTTTTTGCTTTCCCCCTCACATATATAAAGCTGAAATACCACTGACTGACTCACTCATCAAGGTATCTCGAAAACTATACCTCCTAGGAATGTGAAATTTGGTACACATATTGCTCATAGGCCCTAGAGGCGCACTAAGAAAAGATTTTTAAATATTTTGCCGGTAAGTGTTGAAGCAACCCCTAAAACAATAAATATTGTTTATTATATACCTCAAAAACCATATGGCCTAGGAACGTCGAATTTTGTACACATATTGCTCATAGACCCTTGAAGTGCACTAAAAAAGGAATTTAAATATTTCGCATTTAAGGGTTGAAACAACCCCTAAATCAATAAATATTGTTTATTATATATCTCAAAACGCGCGCAGACGTGTACTCACACGGCCTACCTGCTTAATGGTTCTCTATGAATCACCAACTAGCTTGTGCTACAAAATCACATTTTTCTAACTGTTAACTTTACTTCATTTTTACTCTATAATTACTGAACTCTAAATATTATTCCTTGCAAATTGAGTCCAAACACGGTACAATAATTGTGACAACTCTAAGCGGTTTTACGGTCAATAGGTTAAAAAATCATAAATTAAAAAAAATATTTTATCTATATAGCAATGTTTTTCATACTTTCCTAAACAAAAAAATATATAATAGTTTACACTTTATTAAAATAGGCTACATTCTACAGTTTTCAATATGTATAGGTAATTTTTTTTAAATTGCTAATTTTTGTTATTTTACCCCAAAACATAGTTTTTTTTTTAGGAAGTAATTTTTTCTTTATTATTTCATGTAAATAATGGTTTTTTTCTACATTTTGTATTTATAATTAAATTTTTTTACCAATTTAGTTTTTTTCCGTTCAAATCGTAAAATAAGTTACGTTAAGAAATTTGGTGGGCTAAAACATTTTCTGCACTGCTGGATTGTTAAACTGAATTCTGTGTACAAACAACATTATATACTTGTATTTTATACAAATATTTATACTAGGGATGGGTCGATTCTCGATACCACCGATACTTTAGCTTTGGTATCGGTATCGAGAATCGATAGCCGAAACTCGATACCGATTACCGATACCAAGAGATACTCAGTTGTCAGACATGCCCGTTCTCGTATTTAGGACGAACTCCCCGACGGAGACTCCGTGAATGTAATCTCCGGTATTTGCAATCGCATTCTCTGTATTTTAACTCACTTCAGCATTTAACAATAAATATCAGTAGGGAAAAATGTAAAACATTCTTAATTTGATGTATGTAGACATTTTCCCCAGTCAAATGTTTTAGGCAATGGTTTCCTTTGTTAAGTAAACGCTTGCCGTTTTATTTTTATTCATGCATAGGCTGTTATTTGTACACAAGAAGTGTAGTAGGCCCAAGGTCAACCACTTATGGATTCGTTTGTTATCGTGTCTATTTATAGAATTAGGGTGTCTACTGTGATAAAAATTACACCTTTTAAAGATCGGTAACAAAAGTATTTAAACCTTAAAGTAGGGATGGGACGGTTCTATTTCTTTTTTTCGATTCTCGGTTCCTGGTTCTAGAGTCAAATCGGTTCTCGGTTCTATTTATTATTCAAGGAATTTTCAGGGGCTAAAACATTTTCGGCACTCCTGGATTGTTAAACTGAATTCTGTATACAATCAATAATATATTCTGGTATTTTATACAAATATTTTTGAATAAGAGTTATAAGTTACTTACTGACCGCTCTTTCAGATATTATAATAAAATGCATATATAGTGAGATAAATGAAAACAGTTAAACTAATATTGTTTTATAATTTAATATTTAAACACAAAAAAAATTATAAATAATATTTTCTTCAGGAGAGTTTTTTAAATAGTAGAATTATCCGTAGTGTAGGCTTTAAAGACCTACTATTAAATAATTGTTGCAATGTAGGTCCTAAAATCTGTTAAATTCAGAAAATCTTATGAGAATAAGATAATAATCCTCCTGGTGCTCGAATCTTGAACTCAAGATTCCTTGTTTTTTCTTGAGAAAATATTCACTTACATTTCTAGTTTCTCCTGATGTCAGACACCCTGATAATTGTCTCTTGTCATATTATTCAGCTCTTTAAAACATCCCGAAGTTGAACAACTAGTGCTTTCAGTACATATACAGCATGTTCATAAATGATGGAAACAATTTACAATGCTGCCAACTTAGTACTGAAATATTTACCTTCTTTAAACAAATTACTGTGATTGGAATATAGAAAAAAACATTATTACAAAATGGCTGTAAATAAGCTGTCCACCATTTAATATATCTTCATCTCACACCACTGTGTTCCGCTTAAGGATTGATCTGGCACAGAGTTTTAAACCAATAGTCTCAATACTAAGCTAATGTAACATATGCAACTCCATGAGGACATAAATTAGAATTTATTAAAAAAGCGTATAAAGGATTTTAGCCTAAGAGAATTATTATTTGATAAATAAAATTATAACGTTTTTGAAAGTAGGCTCTATTTTATTAGATTAATAAAAAATAAAAGCAGACAAAAGTAATACTAAAAACTAGTATCATTATTATTATTGCTATTTCATTTTAATGTTGACAGCATTTAATCATGTGTGAGAAATGACAAAAGGAACATTTCCCAAACGCTACGTAATACATCAAAGAATAAAACCAGATAGTCTTGCGAGAAAATCAGCATTCGCAAGGAAGGCTCAGTAGGGCGCACATTGCCGCCATCAGTCGTAAAGGAGATTGTTATTGGGGATGGGTCGAATTTCGATACCGACTCTCGATACCACAGATCCTTTAGCTTTGGTATCGGTATCGAGAATCAATAGCCGAAACTCGAAACCTATATTAACTCAAGAGATACTCAGTTTATATCGTTGTCAGACTTGCTCGTCCTCCGTATTTAGGACGGAGACTCCGAGTTTTGAATGTAATCTCCGGTATTTGCAATCACATTCTCTGTACTTATTCAGCATTTAACAATAAATATCAGTAGGGAAAATGTAAAACGTTCTTAATTTATGTATGTACACATTTTCCCTAGTAAAATGTTTAGGCAATTATTTCCTTTGTTAAGTAAACGCTTCTT
>JAGFPH010022265.1:0-12717 GCA_018207615.1 Philaenus spumarius | reverse complement strand
ACAATACCCCACACTGAATTTTCAAAATTTTGATCCATAAACGTGATTGCGAAGCGATACGATTTTTTAACTGTCAAAATCGGTTTTTCCCGTACCCAAAAACATATAAAACTATACCCCACACTGTATTTTCAAAGTTTCGAAAATACTTTTATTTTTTATAATAAGATGTTTTGATTAAAAGTATGTTGCTTTTTTGGTGTAGTATAATGAAAAATATTGTACGTAACTCGCCCGGTAAGTTTTTCTGTGCTTGCATGAAAATCCCTATTTACCTAAACAATACAGAAATTATAGTCAACCGCACAAACACATTGAGGTAACAAACAAATAACAAACTCGTAATCAACCTCGCTTGAAATCTCATAAGTATAACTTTAAACAACATTCATACCATAACCTATCAAATGCGAATTAGCGCACAAACGAAGTAGAGGTGTGTCGGTAGTACTGTAATCAGTATTTTTTATTAGTTACTTTGCAGACACACAAAGCAATCGCTACTAATCAAAGCTTAAGTATCGGTGGTATCGATAATTGACCCATTCCTACCTAATAATTAATTATTATTAAAATGTATGGTGGTAATAATATGTACAACTTATCTCAATTAATAATTATCAAGCAGCCAGATGATGAACAAAAGAAAGTACAAAAATAATGATGAACAATAAACTCACTGCCACACGTTATTAATTTTCACAGAATCACTTTTAGAAGAATTCCTATAGCCCGTTCTCAGGTTAACTTGAGGCAAGGAGGGTAGGTAATTAGGGTCGGTCTCAACCGTATATATAGATCATTATTTCTTACAGATAAAGAAACAAGGCAATAAATCACACCACGTTGTTGACTGTTGTGTTGTTCTATTGGATTGATTGGAATAAGATCACTGAATATCACAATGTAAAACAGGCAACCGGCGCTCTCATTGCCGGTTCGAAATTATCGTATGCTCCCAGTTTTTATCGTGTCCGTGTAGTGAAACTAAATGGGATCAGGGAACCGCTCTGTTTCATTACAACAAAAAATAGTCGTATGCAACAAAACCAATACTGAGAATACTTATATACTTTCATTCATATTGCGGCTACGAAACACCTTGAGTGGAAGCAGGTGTTTCTAAAAATAGTACAGAAACAATACCAGGATGTTTTCCTCACACATCTGACCCAGAAAAAATATTACTTTTTTAATCAGAGCACGAAAATTGCTAGGAAATAAACTAAAACTCCCAACAACTCAAATACACTTTTTCAAGGATTTTTCGCAGAATTCCCTACATTCCCCGGTTTTTTCATGGCAGTCTGAATTCCCGTACAATTCCCGGTTTTCAAGGAATTCAAGGACGCTGGACACCCTGTAACTTTATATTGGAACAGTTTATTTTAGTAAATTCATTTTCTAGGTCACATTTCAAAGGTGGAGGTGTAGCAATATTTGCTCGTAAAGATCTCAGTTTTGTCACTTCCGCACCCTCTTCAAGGTTCTGCATTGAAAAGTACTTTGAAATTACTAGTGTTAAATGTGGTAGTTTGTGTAGGGAAATGACCATAATAGGGATATATCGGGCTCCAAGTGGGGATATAGACTTGTTTTTCGAGCACTTGGACTTACTTTTACAATCGTTAGCTTCAAGTAGGGCTAAATTTGTTATATGCGGTGACATAAATATAAATGTTCTCACAAAATTCAAATCCACAGATGGACTGAGGGATATTTTGGCGACTCACGGTCTTGGGTGGTGCATTAACTCTCCCACCAGGGTGATGGGGTCCTCTGCAACAGCAATTGACAATGTTATATATCCAATATAGCTTCAGAAAATTTATCGGTAAAAATTATCCCGCCGGGGATCTCTGACCATTATGCACAGGCGATTGATGTTTTTGATTTCTCACCCATTCCTACGAAGAATGTTTTTAGGAGGGTTAGGGATTGTTCCCCAGAGAATGTGAATCTTTTAAAATACCTATTGTAAAATGAAAATTGGGAGTGTCTCAATTCTTCCGTTAGCCTGGATAAAAAGTTTGATTACTTCTTTGAGTCTTTTATTTTTTCTCTGAATGTAGCTTGCCCTTTGAAACAAATAAAAATAGGAAATAAACAGACCAAAAATTCTAATTGGTTAACAAGGGGTATCCTTGTTTCTAGGGATAAGTTAAAGTTTTATTATGAGGTTTATAAGACCACTAATAACCATCATTTTATACAGTTCTATAGAAGGTATAAACAGATTTACAAACGTGTATTAATTGCAGCAAAATCGTACGAACTGCCTAAAAAAATTAGCAATTCTGACAATATTAGCAAAACTTCTTGGGACTTCTTGAAACTTCTTTTTGTTCTTTAAAAATACTTTTCGTAATAAAAATTACAATAGCAGTGATATTAAGTTAAATATCGATGGTGTACGGTATACTGAGCCATCTTGCATAGCCAACGTTTTTAATGATTTCTTCAGTCAAATTATGACTCAACATAACTTTTACAACTCTGTGTCGGGCTATGGAAGGTGTGGGAGGTCATCTATGTTTCTTTCGCCTGTGTGTGTTGAGGATGTCATTGAGGTGATTAGGAAAATGAAAAATAAAAGAACGACTGATATTGATGACGTTTCACCTTGGATCATTAAACAGTGTTCTGAAGAGTTGGTCCTCAGATCTCTTCAGGTTTTAATTAATTCTTCGTATTCTGAAGGGAAATTTCCATCCAGACTGAAATCTGCTAAGGTCCTTCCATTGTTTAAAAAGGGCGATAAAGACGATATTAACAATTTCAGACCTATTTCTTTACTGCCAGTATTCAGTAAAATTTTTGAAAAACTTTTCTTAAAGCAACTACTTGAATTTTTAAACAAATGTAATATCCTTTATAGTGGCCAGTATGGCTTTTAAAAAGGTAAATCGACAATAGATGCTATAGTCGAGTTAATGGACTTTTTAGGGTCTTGAGAGGAAAAATAAAGTAATGAGTATTTTTCTAGACCTTTCCAAAGCATTTGATTGTGTCGATTTCAGTTTGTTGCTTAATAAATGTGAAAGGCTTAGTATTAGAGGTATACCACTAATGTGGTTAAACTCATTTATTAATAACAGAACACAACGTGTTAATGTTGCAGGAAGGCTGTCTAATCAGACCAAACTGAGATATGGTGTCCCTCAAGGATCAGTTCTCGGTCCGGTGTTGTTTTTAATTTACATTAATGATTTGTCATCATCTATACATGTGGATAGCCTAATTCAGTTTGCCGATGACACAACTTTGAGCATGAAAGCAAACTCAGTTGAAAATTTGGAACTTAAGGCTTTTTTACAAGTCAATGCAACAGGTCAATACTTTGAAGAGAATAATTTGGCAGTAAATCCAGCCAAGACAAAGTATATGTATTTTAATAGTAAACAAAGCCAAAATCAGACATCAAGTGTCATATTGGGTGACAATTTGCTTGAAGAAGTGAATGCAGTCAAGTTCTTGGGTCTTATTATAGATAATAAGTTATCCTGGAATGACCAAATTAGTGGTATTAGTGCAAAGATTAGTTCTGGTATTTTTGCACTAAGAAATTTAAAATTGTATTGTGATTTGTCTATTCTATTAACTGCTTATTATGGGCTTATATATCCACATTTGAACTATGGAATTCTCCTGTGGGGAAACTCATCAGTTCAGAATATGCATATACTTTTTGTCCTGCAAAAGAAGGCCATTCGGCTAATAGCAGGACTGAAGCAAACAGAAACTTGTAAACATGCTTTTGGGAGGATTGGAGTGCTTACACTTCCATGTATATACTTACTTGAAGTGTTGCTATATTTTAAATTTAAGTGTGATCATGTCCAGAATATGGACATACATGACTATAGCACCAGACAAGCTTGTAATTATCGTGCTAGACAGCACAGGTTAAATGTGTACAGTAAACTTCCTTCACAAGCAGGTGCTAAATTGATGAATAAGCTCCCCCAAAGTATTAAAAGTTTACAAAATTATACATCTTTTAAAAACAGCCTTAGACAACTTTTGTTGTCTGGAACTTTTTACTCTGTGGAGGAGTTTCTGCATTGACTCTCTGTTTTGTGATTGGGTGTGATTTCCTGCTTGGTCATTTATATAATTTGTTTCTGTGTTTGTATATTTGTTTTTGAATATTTTGTAAAGTTTAATTTATTAACACATATTATATCTTAATTGTTTTAAATATGTTATTGGTATGTGGTTGTAATTTGTAATTGTAATTTGTAATTTTATTTATCGTTAAAACCAAAAAATGACTTGGCCATACAAATTGTAACTTTGTCAACAGCTATAATAAATGAAATGAAATGACTTCACAATGAAGTATTACAAATAAATAACTAACAAAGTACAACAAAAATTAATTTTAATAATAATAAGTTCAGAATTGATGATAATGTTAAACATCATAAGCTTGGTAATAATGACGGGAAACCTAAGGGTTGGGTAGGTCTGTGTTGGATCCCTTTTATACAACTAGAGAATCACAACACAAACCCAATTAATAGAACTAAACAAAATCGTAATAGACAGAAATTTCACTAGGCAATTAAAACATTTTATACACAGTAGCTTAAGAAAATATATACATCTGTTACTGTTATATACTTACCAATACTAGTAACAGCTGAAACAGTGCGGAATTGATGGATGATATTACGAGGCAGGAAGTAGATATCATTGTCGCAAAGTTGTACCCTTGCATAACGAATTCCTTCTCTCCTTAACTGATTAAGTTTAGCATCTTCAATCCATTGGACACACTATAGCAACAAACAATACATTACTAAAAACATATTGCTTATAGTTTTACTTCAGTATAATATTGAGTACATCCATTCACTGTCCAAATCAATTACGAATGACTGTTTTTCTTAACTTAGTAATTTAAGTGTCTTCAAGCAAATGGATGAACTATAGCAACAAACATTACATTGAAAGAAAAGGATATTTCTAAGATAGTTTTACTTCTGTATAATATAAGGGTTAGGCCATTAACTGTCCAAATCTATTAGGAATACCTTCTCTACTAACTAAGTTTTGTGACGTCAATCCAATGGATGCACTACAACAACAAACAATACATTACAAAAAAAAAAAAGTGTGTAAGACTCTCGTGCATTACAAATGAAACTTCTTAGGTTTTAGAAACAGTTGATTTTATGCATTGCATCAGTTATTTTATTATTTCATGATTAGGAAAATGGTTGTGTGGAATTTAATTGAAGAAAATCCCTCATAATTCAATTTCCATTAATTCATAATCTAATAAATAAATAAATGAATGAATGTAAAATATTTGAGATTAAAATCATTAGGCTTATGATTCAAATAAACGATCTTTTATTTTGTTTTAAATAATTTATTTCAGGCTTTTGGCTGAAATATTAAATTATAGGCTCTGTACGTTAATACAGTAGAGCGTCGATAATCCGAACGTCAATAATCCGAAACGTCAAAAATCCGAACGCATTCCGAGGTAGCCCCTGCAAAAATTTTATTTCGCAAATTCCAATTGCGTCGTTAAAAAATCCACAAAAATCTTCACTGCAGTTTGACATTACATTACAGTATCTCTTTTTAAACACTTCTTAATACTACCTGCTTTCACACGCCCTCACAGCAGATTAGCTGTCAGTATTTTCACTGTCACGCTAATAAGCTGCTTTAGCGCTAGCAGTAAACAAACATCGTGTTTGTCTCATAGTTGAACAAAGCGGGGCGGGGTGGGGTAATAACCTTGGCTTGTCTATTTTTGTCTACACTAGCTCGCCCCACTAACTCAGTCTATCTCTTTATCAGTTATCACGTCCACCCTCAGTCAGTCAGTGTCTACAGGACACGGACAGTAGATATCATTGCTCTGTCTTTCGTACATTTTTAGTTTTTTCATACAGAAAGTTCATTCATTTCTCTTTGTGTAATCATTATAACAGTGTGTTTTACATACAGTAGTGTACTGTATAGTAATTTTTTTTATTTTTCGTTTGTGTTAATTATAATGTACAAGTCAATTTTTAAACATGTACAGTACATACTGTACTGTAATTGAGAGTTCCAAGCGTAATCATGACGTGAAGGTTCTTCTAAATCATAATATGTAAGTAGTCTTACTTTCTGCTTGTACTGTTTACCCATTTTAATCGATTAAAGGGCATATATTTTAGCCTAAATAGCATTTTCTTGGTTATTTTCAAAAATCCGAACAAATTGAAAATCCGAACCCCCTCGGTCCCAATTAGTTCGGATTTTCGACGCTCTACTGTATGTTGAAAATCCCTAACGACATAGACTCAGTCAGATATAGTTTGATATTTGTAGGCCTAAGTAGTTTATTTTGAAGAACAAAGTAAGCAGAAAGAATTGAAAACAAAGAACAACGATTCAAACACATAACAGCTGATTTCGTCCATTAGCTTTAATAATTTAACAAAAATTTAATAAATATTAAAACATGTTCAGTTAAAGTACAGTATTAATGTACAGTTAATGTACATGTGCGTCTAATGCTTCCCTATGCTATGTATTAACACAGTACACTCAGCGCATGTGCGTGAGCGTAGACTGTCTATTAACTACGAGATGGAAAGAGTAGAAATAATTCTCTCTCTCTTTGTTCTTGCACTGTGCATGAGTGTCAAATGATTCTCCTACTCTTTGCTTTCAACTGCCGGTTGAAGTCAGAGAAGAGGAAGCTTTTCACTTTTCCTCTGATCCAGGAGAATTTGCCCTACTGCATCTAATTTGCTTTTTACCATGAGAACTGAAATCTGGCACATATGTTTTTTAAGTGAAACATTGAAAATATGAAGTAATCACATTTTAATTACAAAAATATGATATGTAAGAGATAAATAGAAAAATTAAACCACTCATATTTTAAATAATGTGTTTATGCGGTTTAAATTAGGGTGAAATACTTTAGAACCAAAATGGCAGTGATAGTGGTGGAGGTAATATAACCTAACCTAATATCATAATACAAATTTGGGAGGATAACCTAAAAATTTAGTAAAATTTATCTGTGTTAACTTGTTAACCTAATATTATTAAAACGATTAGAGGTTAACCTAACGCGGATGCATGCATGCACATTACAAATTTGGCCATCATTTTGGAAATACCGCGTGGGTATCGTGTTATATATGTTTTAGGGTATGAAAACCCCGAATTTGATAGGGAAAGTATTGTACTGCTTAAGTATCACTCATTTGTATAGCGTCATAGCACTTTGGGTTTGGGAAAACCAATTTTGACAGTTAAAGGGTCATAGTGCTTAAGGGTCACACATTTGTAAAGCATTGTAGCACTTTGGGTTTGGGAATCCAATTTTGACTGTTAAAGGGTCATAGTGCTTAAGGGTCACACATTTGTAAAGCGCCGTAGCACTTTGGGTTTGGGAATCCAATTTTGACAGTTAAAAGGTCATAGTGCTTAAGGGTCACATATTTGTAAAGCGTTGTAGCACTTTGGAGTCATGTTTTTAAAATAGCATGTGGGGTGTCATTTTATATGTTTTTGTTTTGTACAGGAAAAAAGATTTTGACAGACTCGGGTGAAAAATTTCACTACCCGACCAGACTCGGGTGAAATATTTCACTACCCGACCCGAGTGAAAAATTTCACCACCCGACCCGAACCAAAAAATCACTATCCACAGACCATTACTTTAAAGTATTGTTTTCCTGCAATAATCCATTTCAAAATAAGTTTTATAGATATTTAATATTGATCATTTTCAACTGGCACCATTTTGAAACAGATTGTTGCAGGAAAACAACTTTTTAAGTAAAATGTATTTTATTTAGATCGATATTCATGACCAGTTTCGTGATTATATCTTAAATTATTTCTGAGATGTTACGATATTTATAAAAATCACATACAGACGGACAGACAGAAAACAGATTGAGATAGACATGTTATGTTGTATTATTTCTTGTTTTTAGGTGAAAAATAACCCTGTAAAGTTTTAGACAGTCGAAGCTGGACACCCTGTATATTCAAATACACACAAAGTTAGTTGTCTGCTTTCTGCTGCAAGTCAGACAGAGTTAATATTTAGTCTTCAACGCACTAAATATTGTACGGCCTAATTGCTGATACTATATTTTTATGCCCGTTGATGAATTGCAGTTTCCTGATTCTTTACTGGTTACAAACAGCTGCTGTTCTAATACTTTCTTTAGGTATTAACTCTTATAAGCATCGGGCGACTAGAATTCTAGTCGATTGCGTTAGGCTACATACCGGCATCCAAGTGTCAGGCGACTAGTCGGTGCGTTGAAATCAAAATTGGTGCATCCAAAATAATAGTAAGTATGTCATATTATACATTATTGTACTCAGGACATTCTGACGATTAATTTGGTATATTGCTTATTACACTATGACTTATAACCATCTCGCGAATACACAAAAGTTCAAAACATGACAAAAAAAGTGTTAGTCTGTCTCGTGACAGCAAGAAATAAACGGAATATTCCTCTTATTATCATATCATAAATATTGTCTGACAAACAAGTTAGTTATGTCATTGCATAGATCAAAACCTGATCTTTCCTGTAATATTTTTTTACAATCATGTCTAGTTCTGTGGCTGAGATATGATTTGTATATCTATATATGTGAGGCGGAAAGTAAAAAGGGACCTCATCGCGGCAATTTCCGGTTTTTAGTTTTTGATAATATTGAATTAAGCTTTGAATAACAAACAATTTAGTGCAAAAATCATATCTCTATGATTTTTTGTTTTTGTTTAAGTTACGGATTTTTTAATTTTATACAGTGAAAATGGGCATTTTGAGAAAAACACAATTGAAATATTCAAAGTAACACAAAAACTTTATTTATAACATTTAAGAAATGAAATTTGTATACAAATTAGCTTAAAACGTCCTCTAAAAAATGATATAAGAAATTCTCTCATGAACATCCATCTTCATTATTTAAGTGGAACTTTTTCGACGCTTCGTCGAAGGTCCTGGGACAGGTTGAGGGTCGTCAGAGTTACTGCTGCCAGCTTCATCGATGTTTTGGGTTTCATGAAAATACGGTTATTGTTTGGACAGTACATTAACTTATCAAAAATTAATTAATGTAATAATCAATAATAGTTATCAATAGTTAATTTTACAAAAATCTTAGCTTTAAATGCATAGTTTAAGTGTGTTAGTACAACTACTAAGAGTAGGTGGTTTTAAAACCTGCAAAGAAAAGGTTTAAACCTGCAACTGAAGTCGGGACAGGGATTTTTATAACCAGAAAACGTTCTCATTTTACAATAAACTCGTAATAGTTCACTTCGTCGCTGCTAGAATTCATCAGAGAGTAGTTTTTAAAGTATTGCCTTGCTATCTGATGTGTTTGAGAAAAGAGACCTGTTCGCGGCCCATGTTATTTTCCCATAAGCGTGAAGAGGTCCCTTTTCCCAAGCTATGTTAATTATTTTTTTTTAGTGTTTTATCCGTTTACAACAGTTTTGTAATCGATTACAACTGGTAAAGGACCAAATGAAGCATATTAAACCGCAAACAGTCGAAAATCGTTATTTTTGACCTCATTCAATGAAACTGCTTGTACTGAAATTTTTAGTTTGACGCGATGAGGTCCCTTTTTGCTTTCCCCCTCACATATATAAAGCTGAAATACCACTGACTGACTCACTCATCAAGGTATCTCGAAAACTATACCTCCTAGGAATGTGAAATTTGGTACACATATTGCTCATAGGCCCTAGAGGCGCACTAAGAAAAGATTTTTAAATATTTTGCCGGTAAGTGTTGAAGCAACCCCTAAAACAATAAATATTGTTTATTATATACCTCAAAAACCATATGGCCTAGGAACGTCGAATTTTGTACACATATTGCTCATAGACCCTTGAAGTGCACTAAAAAAGGAATTTAAATATTTCGCATTTAAGGGTTGAAACAATCCCTAAATCAATAAATATTGTTTATTATATATCTCAAAACGCGCGCAGACGTGTACTCACACGGCCTACCTGCTTAATGGTTCTCTATGAATCACCAACTAGCTTGTGCTACAAAATCACATTTTTCTAACTGTTAACTTTACTTCATTTTTACTCTATAATTACTGAACTCTAAATATTATTCCTTGCAAATTGAGTCCAAACACGGTACAATAATTGTGACAACTCTAAGCGGTTTTACGGTCAATAGGTTAAAAAATCATAAATTAAAAAAAATATTTTATCTATATAGCAATGTTTTTCATACTTTCCTAAACAAAAAAATATATAATAGTTTACACTTTATTAAAATAGGCTACATTCTACAGTTTTCAATATGTATAGGTAATTTTTTTTAAATTGCTAATTTTTGTTATTTTACCCCAAAACATAGTTTTTTTTTTAGGAAGTAATTTTTTCTTTATTATTTCATGTAAATAATGGTTTTTTTCTACATTTTGTATTTATAATTAAATTTTTTTACCAATTTAGTTTTTTTCCGTTCAAATCGTAAAATAAGTTACGTTAAGAAATTTGGTGGGCTAAAACATTTTCTGCACTGCTGGATTGTTAAACTGAATTCTGTGTACAAACAACATTATATACTTGTATTTTATACAAATATTTATACTAGGGATGGGTCGATTCTCGATACCACCGATACTTTAGCTTTGGTATCGGTATCGAGAATCGATAGCCGAAACTCGATACCGATTACCGATACCAAGAGATACTCAGTTGTCAGACATGCCCGTTCTCGTATTTAGGACGAACTCCCCGACGGAGACTCCATGAATGTAATCTCCGGTATTTGCAATCGCATTCTCTGTATTTTAACTCACTTCAGCATTTAACAATAAATATCAGTAGGGAAAAATGTAAAACATTCTTAATTTGATGTATGTAGACATTTTCCCCAGTCAAATGTTTTAGGCAATGGTTTCCTTTGTTAAGTAAACGCTTGCCGTTTTATTTTTATTCATGCATAGGCTGTTATTTGTACACAAGAAGTGTAGTAGGCCCAAGGTCAACCACTTATGGATTCGTTTGTTATCGTGTCTATTTATAGAATTAGGGTGTCTACTGTGATAAAAATTACACCTTTTAAAGATCGGTAACAAAAGTATTTAAACCTTAAAGTAGGGATGGGACGGTTCTATTTCTTTTTTTCGATTCTCGGTTCCTGGTTCTAGAGTCAAATCGGTTCTCGGTTCTATTTATTATTCAAGGAATTTTCAGGGGCTAAAACATTTTCGGCACTCCTGGATTGTTAAACTGAATTCTGTATACAATCAATAATATATTCTGGTATTTTATACAAATATTTTTGAATAAGAGTTATAAGTTACTTACTGACCGCTCTTTCAGATATTATAATAAAATGCATATATAGTGAGATAAATGAAAACAGTTAAACTAATATTGTTTTATAATTTAATATTTAAACACAAAAAAAATTATAAATAATATTTTCTTCAGGAGAGTTTTTTAAATAGTAGAATTATCCGTAGTGTAGGCTTTAAAGACCTACTATTAAATAATTGTTGCAATGTAGGTCCTAAAATCTGTTAAATTCAGAAAATCTTATGAGAATAAGATAATAATCCTCCTGGTGCTCGAATCTTGAACTCAAGATTCCTTGTTTTTTCTTGAGAAAATATTCACTTACATTTCTAGTTTCTCCTGATGTCAGACACCCTGATAATTGTCTCTTGTCATATTATTCAGCTCTTTAAAACATCCCGAAGTTGAACAACTAGTGCTTTCAGTACATATACAGCATGTTCATAAATGATGGAAACAATTTACAATGCTGCCAACTTAGTACTGAAATATTTACCTTCTTTAAACAAATTACTGTGATTGGAATATAGAAAAAAACATTATTACAAAATGGCTGTAAATAAGCTGTCCACCATTTAATATATCTTCATCTCACACCACTGTGTTCCGCTTAAGGATTGATCTGGCACAGAGTTTTAAACCAATAGTCTCAATACTAAGCTAATGTAACATATGCAACTCCATGAGGACATAAATTAGAATTTATTAAAAAAGCGTATAAAGGATTTTAGCCTAAGAGAATTATTATTTGATAAATAAAATTATAACGTTTTTGAAAGTAGGCTCTATTTTATTAGATTAATAAAAAATAAAAGCAGACAAAAGTAATACTAAAAACTAGTATCATTATTATTATTGCTATTTCATTTTAATGTTGACAGCATTTAATCATGTGTGAGAAATGACAAAAGGAACATTTCCCAAACGCTACGTAATACATCAAAGAATAAAACCAGATAGTCTTGCGAGAAAATCAGCATTCGCAAGGAAGGCTCAGTAGGGCGCACATTGCCGCCATCAGTCGTAAAGGAGATTGTTATTGGGGATGGGTCGAATTTCGATACCGACTCTCGATACCACAGATCCTTTAGCTTTGGTATCGGTATCGAGAATCAATAGCCGAAACTCGAAACCTATATTAACTCAAGAGATACTCAGTTTATATCGTTGTCAGACTTGCTCGTCCTCCGTATTTAGGACGGAGACTCCGAGTTTTGAATGTAATCTCCGGTATTTGCAATCACATTCTCTGTACTTATTCAGCATTTAACAATAAATATCAGTAGGGAAAATGTAAAACGTTCTTAATTTATGTATGTACACATTTTCCCCAGTAAAATGTTTAGGCAATTATTTCCTTTGTTAAGTAAACGCTTCTT
>JAGFPH010022264.1:0-12719 GCA_018207615.1 Philaenus spumarius | reverse complement strand
AAGACCCAAGGTCGGGGGTAGCAAATGAGCATCGATCATGGTACCTAGAACACGTTTTGGGGTGTCATTAAAAATCATATATATATATATATGTACATATGTGTTCGCACTCTAGCGGCCGCATTTTAAGACCGATTTGGTAAAATTTCGTACACATGTTGGATGTCTACGTCGCTCGGACGAGTTCGTTAGCCAAAAACATCCACCAGCCGGAAGCACGTTTTTTGACCGGAAATAACTACTTTTCGAGATTTTTTCTACGAGAATAGATGTTTTTCCTACAAATATATATGTAGGATGTTATTCTGCATATTTTGTGTTTTTACGCGGTACCTTATAGCTCGCTTGAGTCCCTTAAAATCGATCAAAACGTAAAATACCATACAAGTACCCGGTTCAAAGCCATGTGGTGGATTTTACCGCGGGGCTGGCGTGCGAAGCACGCAATGCATTTTGTATTGAAGATCCTCCCAATACGGGGGTTGGCGTGCGAATCACGCAATGCTTTGTGTATTGAAGATACTCCCAATATGCGGAAGGCTTGGGAAGCATTTTGCAGCTATTCAGCACCGTCGTGAATAGACCTATTTCCTATATTGTTGGTTGAAACCCTAAAACATAGGCCTATAAACTTAATTTTGGAAATTTGCTCAACTCACGTCAGCGGTTTAAGTTGGGTCGAATATTATTTCTGTTTAAAACGTAGCCTACTCTTGTTTAGATTTTCACAAATATTTTAAAACCTAAACCTAAATATCTTGTTTGTTCGTGAAAATGTTTTTTTTAAAACCATAAACAGTTCTGTAAATTGAAAAATACTCGATGGTGATTTACTAATACATTTGTATAAACACGTATTACTAAAATAAATGCAGTTATTTCATTGTCCTGTATTGTAACCACACGAAAATAAATAACTATATATTGTTTTTAATACAGTTATACATTTTTTTAACGATATTTTAGAAAATGTAAGTCTAATTAACAATCAAACCACTATAAAGTTTAGAATCCATTTCAGCTCACGAATCAGTGATACAATTAAAAGTTGTTATACGTCAACTGATCCAATTTATGTTGCAAGTAGTCAAGGCCGTAAACGGGGGGAGGGGGAGGTAGAAGGTAACTCCACCCCCGAAATCCCAAAATTTAGTAGTAAAAATTAATACTAGGTTTAAAAAGTGCAAATTAAATTATAAAATAGACAACACAACAGAGGATCCAGCAACATATTTTACATCATTGTGCATTGCATGCATTTCATACTGATATTTAGATTTACTTGATTAAACTACAACGTACAATACACATGGATGCAGTAGGTTACAGCCTTACTCTCTTGTGAGCTAGATCTGATCTATTAAATGAGAAAACAATGAAGGTTCTACAAAAATACTTTAAAAACATGCCATGCATTGTGTATTGAAAATACTTCCAATACGGAGGTTGGCATGCGAAGCACGCAATGTATTGTGTATTGAAAATCATCCCAATACGTTGGCGTGCAATGCACTTTGCGTCGGCCGCTTTTCATAGTGTTCAGCGTCAAGCTCACATGTGCGTCCTTAGAAGTGAACGTGTTAAAAGATTTAAATTCAAATCCTCCTTCCTCAAATGCCCCCCCCCCCACCCCGAAAAGTTTTCCTGGCTACGGCCTTGGTCGAATTGACGGAAATTACAATAGACAAATAAGGCAAGACAGCATAAATTGGATCAGTTGACGTATAACAAGTTTTAATTCTTTATAAAGTATTTTAATGTAGCTAAAATAAGTTTAATTATTATGGAAACGACAATAAAATAAGAACATACTGTTACTCAAAACATTTGTCAAAAGTTGAAATATAAAGTGTAGGGTGGAAAACAACCCATTCGTATGGTTGTGTCGTAAATATTTACGCTTGTTAAAAAGGGTTAGGGATGAAGAATATTTCTTATATGTTATCAAGCCGAAATAGACAACTGATTGTTTCTCAGTTTGTTCCCCAATCTGTTGTACCATCTGTTATTACGTGTGTCTAGTGTTTCATTATTTTCAATTTAATATAGGCCTAATTACTTATTATAAACAAATTTTCTAGCTTAACAATATCTTATATATACCTATGTAATTCATATTTGAAAATACATGAAATATAATTGACCAAGCGAAGTGAGGTCTCCGTTTTAGCTCGACCGTTGGGCATTTCTTCTGTGTGTCTGTCTACCTAGTCTGTCTGTCTGTCAGACGTCTTATCTCACGATTACTTCCAAACGCCTTGACCGATTGTGATGATTTTTTGCATGAATGTTCCTTATTCCTAGGTCAAGCTTTCTATATATTCGGTTTTTAATTTTTTTTATTTTTAACCCCTTAAATCAAATAAAAATGGCGGCCTCACCGTTCCTCTCAGTGTAAGCTATTTCCAAAGCCAGTTTGTGGCTTAACCGTAAGTCGAATTTAAAAACTAATGTCATTTTGCGAGTAGCAAATTTGATTTTCAACAAAATAATTCTTCATTTTTTTCCGTATCTCTAACGGTAAGGTCACAAAATGGCCGCAAACTTCGAATTTGTTAAAAATCGTCCAAGTTTTTGTATTTTAACCTTGTTTTTATACGTGTATTATTAAGATATCCTTATAAAACCTTATCATTTTATGGAGAGGGAGAGAAAGAGAGCGCGCGATCAACCTGCTGTCTTGCTCTTTCCTGCGCTACGTCATTGCGACCGCTGTGACTCTGAGTGAATTGTATAGGGGAGCCGAGATAAGGAGCCCGATTGGCGTTGCTTCGCATTTACTGGGACAACCCCCCAAAGCCCTTTATAATCACGTCTGTTATTTCAACGAGCGCGGTCTACTGTTCACAGAACTACTAGTTAATACTTCTATGAAACATTAGTTTAAAATAATACTCCGTACTAAAGTTGAGTCTGTGTTTCTTACCGTTGTATCCCGCATACTATATCAGTCGGTCTCAACACCAAAGCGAACGTCATCAAGTAGCAGAGCAGTATCCCGGTGAGAAGTACATAGCTCAGTTCCCGTCCTGCTGCTTTCACTACCGGAGTTTCATTGTGACGGACGAATACTCCGGCGACAAACATAGTGACGAGGATCCCTGTAGCGGAGAAGGACATGGCACCTATCGCCCAGGCGCTCTCTATGCGGAGGAAACCTTCAGGCAGGTCCAGGCAGACTTGCTTCGAGCTGTCGGGGATGGTTCCCATGGGGCACATCACGCAGAGGGTCTCGTCGTCAGGGTGACGGATCTGGAATTCAAAGAAATATACGTTAGAACTGAAAATGTAATGTTGAAATAGAAGTTATAGTAGTAGAGAGGGAGATAGTTTGACCATTAAATTAGACAGCAGAAATACTTACCCCCACTACTCAGCAACTCTTGAGTCTGATTAAACAAGAAGAGGGGATTAAAGTGTTGTGGTATAGTCTGTCCGCTCGGCCGTGATACCTGACTCAACGCCCCCTCCACTAGTCTGCCACCGGCAGGCCCGGCGAGCGGGTAGGTAGGGGGCGTTGAGTCAGGTATCACGGCCAAGCGGACAGACTATAAGAGTATTTGCTTTCTGATTGGGGAGACAATATACCTAAGGATCTATTCGGAGTTTTAAAGATACATTTAAGTACAGTATTACTACATCAATGAGCTGAGATAATTTCGTAGGATGTCACGAAAGTTAAATTATTTGATCAAGTAGCTGACGTGAGTTGACAAATTTAGAAAATTAAGGTTTTACTAGGGGGGACTCTTGCGAGCTCCCCTATAATAAAGTTATAATAAAGGTTAAAAGAACCAGTAAGGTGTACATTTAATCAAAAACCTAATAAAAAAGTTACCAATTACCGTATATTATTTTTAATTAGGATGTAACATAGTTTTTTCTTATTTTTAAATTCCTTATCGTTAGTTTGTATTGGTTTCAGTCTATACTAACTTAGCCTATGCCTAACTTAAACATTATTTTGTAATAAAAGCACGAAAGCAGCTGGATTAGTTTGTTTCTTATTATAAACAGCTGTTGGAGTTATTGAACACGTTAGAATACGTCAATCCCGAGTTCAAATCTTAAATGTATAGTACTTTAAACACCTTACCTGATATTGGGTACAGTCAAAGCAATGCCAACAGCAACTTTCGCCCTCTACATAGGTCTTGGCTTGCCCTAGCTCACACGCTACACTGCAAACTGACTCCGGCTGCTGCGGATGGTCAAGCTTGAACTGGATTTCTGGAAAGCAATATAAAGTTCCATAATATTAATACAAATATTATTAATAATAGGTACACACCAGCGTGCTTCGAACGCCGACCCCGTGGGTCCTCAAAACAGGAACTTTATAATTACATTTCGATAAAGGTGTAGTATTAATTTAAGATTATAAATAACAAGACATATTTTAATCTAAATATTTAGTTTTTGATGTAACTGGAGTTGTAATAAAATCAATTATTTGTTGATCTATGTCTTGCTTTTAAACCAATAACAAAAAGCAATGCAATTAGCAAAAGTCAGTACAATAAATTTACAATATAAAAGACTAGCTGGCCCGACCCGGCTTTGCACGGATAGACAAATTAAAGTTAAATGTATATTAACAAAAAATTATGTAAAAAAACATTATATCAATAAATATATTACACTATGTATTTCTTATGGGAATTTTTAGTAACTTTGAAACCTCCCAAACCTCCATTAAAATTTAGATTTTTTACTCTTTCTTAGCGAGCACCTAGGGCCCTAGGGGAAGCTACATACCAAATTTCATTCCAATCCGTTCGATTGTTTTAGAAAAATCGTGATTTTGTAACTTTGACCCCCCCCCTCCGAACCAACCCAAAATTTCGCATTTGTTTAAACCCTTTCAAATACCTAGAGGAATGGCATTTGGGTTTTATAAGTATAGATTACTGATCAATTCCAAAGTTCAAAACATCGCGGTATTTATTGTATTTTATAACTACGAAACCCCCGTGAAAAATCACAGGCAGATTAATTAGAGACACATCTGAAATACATAATTTGTATCAGATTTTATCTAGGCTTGCCTAACTATACTAAGGTAATTTTTAACTCATAATTGTGTACATTTATAAGGATTATAAAAATGTATGCCTATTTGTTAAATTTTTTAATTTATATATGTTATTATATACTTGAAGAAATATACAAATATTATCTTTTGATTGCTTTATAATCATATTGATAGATCGAATGAGTTAGATGTTATTAAAATAATTATTATAGTGAGAAATTAATAATCGAATATGTTATACGAAGATGAACGAATGTTTCCGAAGTTAACCGAATAGTTACCTATCTATTCTTTAAATTTGTATAAACGAATATATTGATGATAAAAGGTTATATTTATATACAGTATATAACCTCAAAGCAAAACTTATAATTTATTATAGCATACATTAGTTCTATAACTCACATTAAACAAAAATCAACTTCAAAAGAAATTATAATGATTGAACTTGTAAACATAATGCCAAACTATAATCTACACTAGGTGTTGCTTAAATATTACAGATGATGGAAGAAATCCACTATTATATTATATGT
Source organism: Philaenus spumarius (assembly GCA_018207615.1). NCBI lineage: Eukaryota > Metazoa > Arthropoda > Insecta > Hemiptera > Aphrophoridae > Philaenus > Philaenus spumarius. The sequence continues at coordinate 7,148 of JAGFPH010022264.1, read as the reverse complement.
TACTTAAGTACGTACGTACGTACGCACGTATTTTCATAACTAGTATGGATCAGTCTTTCTCTTGAACGCAAACTTAACTTCAAAATTAAAAGTACAAATAATTGACTCAAAGAATTAAATAATTATCTGTTTTTTTTTAATATTAGAGCAAATATTTGACCCTAAACGTAATTATTTAATAACTTTTGTTTTAATGGATAATTACAGATTTATGAAACTATGTACAGTCCATGAATGATTTAATTTTAGTTTCTTTTGTAAATTGCATTATTTTTCTACCAAATTAAAGCCATTTTATTTGGATTAATTTGTAATATATAAGAACGGTTTCTATGTAATTTTACTTATAAGCTCAATCTATACATGTGGGAACTACGTAAATACATTTAAATTTCAAATACCTAATTAAAACGTTTTCAAAGTATAATCTATTGATCAGAGCTTACAGTAAGGCAACAGCTTTATTTAAACTTCAACGTATGCAATACGTCTTTGTATGGATTTGATTCAGCTGCCCAAAATATTATTATTTTTAATGTAATTGATCTTTTGGATTAATTCCGTACCAACCATATCCTCTTATAATAACTCTTCAGTCTCTCATTTATTTGATTTAGCCTTCCGATAGAGAATTCAATTTTCTTTATCACCAGTATTCCTTCTTCCTTTTTCTGCTCTGCATTTCTTCATCTGATATTCTTTTCTTATTTTCTGGATGTTTTTATTTGTAAGACGTTTTGCCTCGCTATTGTCTTTCTTGCCCGTCTCTATCGTACATTTCTGAAAATTCTGCTGTTTCCAAGTCGTTGTACTCTCCAATCTTTTACATTTATCCCTTGTCTATGTTACAAAAAATATCTTGTAATTAATTATTCTTCAATAACTTAGATGTCCTTTTTCAGTTTGATTTAACCTTTTAGTAGAAAATAAAATTTTCTCTACAACCAGTATTTATTCATCCTAAGGCTTCTCTGCCTTTCTTCCTCTGATAACTCGGTTCTCCTTCCTCTGATAATTCTGTTATCTTTTTCTATGTGATTTTTAATCGTCACCTTTATCTCTGCTACTGTATTTTTTCCGGCTCTACCATCAATTTCTACTTTTGCAATTCCTGAACTTTCCAAGTCGTTGTTTTCCCTATTATGTGGAGTCTCGCATTTCTTATTTTTGTATTCCAGTAGCAGTTTATTTGCTATTTCTCCTCCATCCTCATTAAATATCCACAATAATAACTCTCTTTTTGGAGATATATTTGAGTTCCTGATTCTTTCGTAACGTTTATACGAACTGCTGCAATTTGAAGTTGCCTTGAGTCCTAAGATTTTAAGCAAGATAATTTTATCTTTATTTTCTATTTATCTTAGCTTTTTTCAATATTGTGTTTCGACATCGAACATTCCCGATGTATTATTATACGCAACGTTTCTATTATGCCTGCTATTAAATTATTTTTGTTTCGTAACTTTTTCTTACACCTTCTGAAACTTCTTTATTAGAAGAATCTCTATCTTTCGCAGTTGTAATCGTGAGGTTAAATATTATCACAATTTCCAAGTGAAACACAATTATTGATCAAACTGTTAGAAATATACAAAATTAAGCAAAAGAACACGTTGCCCTTTTAAAAATCAACAGACTAGAAAAATCAGTCATATCAAAACACTGTTTAGATGAAAACCACCAATTTAAAATAGAAAAAAAACACCTTATTAAAAATGTAACCCGAAAATCACACTGGACGATTGGTCAACGTTATACATAAACAGAAATAGAAGCGTAATTGTTAACAAAGAATTCGGCCCCACACACAACTCTATGCTTATCTAACATCCAATTTATATTTAAATCAACATTAACATATAAATATAGGTATTTATTAGTATTGTTGTTATTATTTTAACACTTGTTAATTTATTTTCTCATTGCACTTGTTCTGCATATATAACAGTAAATTATGTAAATGTTGCCCACTTCCAAGTAACTATTTTCTATTATTTTATTTGTTAATATTTGTATTTATATGTTGTATTGTTTCAATTAACATGACTCCAGCTTTAATAGCAATTTCTTCTTTAATACTTATACATTTAGTCTATATGGTTCTTTATTTCTACAAAATTGTTTGTACCGTTTATTTTTATTGTACATACATAATATATATATGTAAATTTTATTTATGTGTGCATATTTTACGATCATATACTAGAATTTATTAGTTCGTTCTGTATTTGAATATTAGGCTACACACAATCTTTGTTCTTGTTCTTTAATCGTACTGCTTATTTTCATTAGTTTGAACCTATTACATATCTTGCTCTTAGCTAAAATGTTTTGTTTATTTTGTAATATTGTATATTTTTCATTGATGCATTTGTAAAATATATTCCTATATGTTATTTAATAAGTATATATTGTTTATTATTATTATAAATAGTTTACTTTGATTTTTATTATTACACATACCGGGTATATATATATATATATTTTTTTTTAAATTGTACATAAATAGCGATCACATTTCATTTTAGATCTGTATTGGAATATCATACCCAGTATGTGTTGATCCAATTTAATCTACAAATTCTAACAATTTTTCCATTAGTTTGGGCCTAGTTACATATGTAGAATATCCTATAAATTAACCACATATTCTCATTGGGTTTATTTTTAGAAAAAGCCCATAGGTTACCTTGCGATATTAGGTTGTTATTGTTGACCTTATTGTTTGTTTGTAAACTAAAACCACGCCCTACTTTGTGATTGATGTGTAGAATAACACCTGGTTTCCTCATTTATAGCTCATATGTCAATAAAGATGACGACGTTTTAGTTGAAACGAGTTTGACATTAAACGTATTTTTTGTAAGAATTGTGTTCTGTGTTTTTATTTTTAGATATAAAATAACTATTATGAAAAAAACATCTTCTTCTTCTTCTTACCTGTCATGTTTAGCCGCAATTCTCCCTCCATATATTCGCCTACACGTACCCACTGGAAATTTCCAGGACTCAGCTGTTTAAAATGGATAATATTGTATCTTGCCGGACCATCTCCGTTCAAATCGAAATGAAATTTATCCCCAGAAAGTCCTGAAACATAATACAACCAATCTGTATCGCTTTGAAAACTAAATTATAACAATTATCGCTATGATGACCATTTACAAAATAACTTAAACATTGTTGCTCTATCAGTGTATACGTGCACTCCTAATGAATTACAAGAAGACAATATTGAAACAATGAATTAAAGAGAAGCCCTACAGGATTATTGGAGACAATGTGAGATACGTATTATAGGCCCGAGATAGTTTCTTTTTATTGTTGGTTGGGAGGGAAGTTAATGCCATGGTGTCTACGATAGGGTTTATCAGTCTTTGGCTATTACCGCAAGTCATTTCGCTTTATTAGTGTGATTTGAATAAAGCACATACAATTAGACCTTCTCCATGTAACATGCCTTCCGGGCGGTAAAGCAAACAAAAGAAACGGTGAATTTTGCACCTTTAGAATTAAAGTAAAATATTGTTTTAAAATTTCAGTACCTTAAAAGGTATATTTTTGGAGAAAAAATGGTGATTTTTGAAAAACTTTGAAATGTAAAAGGAGTCAAGTGATACATAGTTTTCAAAGTCCTTAAAAAGTAAACATTACTTTAAAAAAATATTCTTGACTTAGTAGGTCCCATTACAAAATTTCGAAGTTACACGACAGAAAAGCTTAGGCTTTTTCATTTGCCCAATCTTTATATTAGAGAAATTTTTTTTAATTTTACTTTCTCACTATACTATAGTGATCGCAAAAAATCTATGTTGAGATTTTTGTGGAAATATCCGTTTTGGGACACTTGAGTTCAAAAATGTGTTTTTTACAAAATGTCTGTATGTCTGTATGTATACAAAGGTACAGAGAAAACTATTCGATCGATTTCAAACAAATTTGAACCGAACATGTCAAATAGGCCTGTATAGATGCAAGAAATTTTTTTGTTGAAATATTTTGAAAAGCAACCCCCTTTTTGGCAAAAAAACCCCCAAATAATCATTTATTATTTTTCTATTTTACGATTTTGATAAAATTTTGTTTATTTTTAGCCCTTGATGTACCCTACCATACGCAAAAACCGACATCTTTCTAAAAAATCTGGTTTAGTTAATAATAATAAAAACAACTGATTTTTGGGTTTTTTGGCCGAAAAGGGAGTTGTTTTTAAAAATGTTTCAAAACCTTTTTTCGTGCATCTATACAGGCCTAATTGACGCGTTTGGTGTAAATTTGTTCCAAATCGATCGAATAGTTTTCTCTCTAGATAATAATAATAATAATATTTTAGTTAATCTCCTACTTTAATATCATCTCTCCTACCCCTCCTTCAAATAAATGACGACCCATTATCTCGTTTGAAATTTCTTCACAAACCAACCCCACTCCCCAAAATGTGACTTTTATTGGCCTGAGATAGAAAAACTAATATTTTCATTACATTCTTTAAGTATGAAATAGTGAAGTTTACTTGAAACTAAGTATCGAAGCCCCTTTACTCACTACAGGCATCGCAATGGTGGTCTATGAAACCCTACATAGTGGTGGACATTTTGTTAATACAGTATTTGATAGCTCGGACACTCTACTTTGCGATATACCTGTTTCGATTTGCAGTACGCATATCCTTTTTTCAAGAATTATACAATTTAATGCTTCATCGCTTACAGCTATTAAAATACTATTTAAACAGTTTTCGTTTATAAGTAAAGACTATTCTCTAAGGTGTTGAAACATTTGAGTTACTATAAAAATGTAAACACTGACGAAAGTTTAAATTCTTATTACCAAACTTAGATACAAACAATGCATTGTTTATTTTATATTTCAAGCATCTGTATTACTTTTCTAAATATATTTATCAGATTTACCTTTATAAGTCTAATTAAATTACAAGTGAAAAAACATAGACCAAGACCCGGAGTTGAACCCGGGACCTTTACGTTTCCGTCGTAATGCTCTAACAACTGAGCTACCCTGATCGCTTCAGATATTGGTTGATGATATCTCACTTATATGGTTTTACTACAATTATTGAACTAACATTTTTTATATGACATTGAAAACAATCTTCATTCTTATTTTGCAGCTTACAGTGGTGTTATTTTTTCCCCCCGTTAACGCATTTCCTCAGCAAGGGATATTTAATTGAATTACAAGTGAAAAATTTAATTAAATATCCCTTGCTGAGGAAGTGTGTAAGCGGAAAAATGTATAAGTGTGTTTAAAGTAATCCTATTTGAATGTTACTTAGCTACGGCCGTTTCATCTACACAGAGACATCATCAGTCTTCGTGCTTGTGATGCGTACAAAACTTCACACACCGTGCATAAAGGAGTATTGTGTTTATGTGTTCGTGTTTTTATTGTGTAAAGTATTGTATTCATGACAAGCGTGAAGCCTGATGATGTCGGTGTAGATGAAACGGCCGTAACATTAAAATAGGATTATTTATTTAAACAGACGTATAAAGGTAAATACAATAAAAATACATTTTTCATCTTTCTTATTTGTAAAACCTAACCTAACCTATTTATAGGCCAAAGCAAAAGATTTACGAATACTCGTGCTAAAAAATTTGTTTCTCATTTAAAATATGATAAATCTGTTATAGATATAAACAAACTATTAAAAAACAACATTATGGAACACTTATCTAGTCCTACCACATAACTATGCTGACGGGGTTATTTAACTCGGTAAATGTGTGTAATAATAATTATTATAAAACTGTAGGCCTACTTGTTAAACATTATTATTTACATACGTTATTATATTTAAATAAAGATAAAAATAGTTTTTTTAATGGCTTTTTATTTCATATTGATGGATCAAATAATTTAGAAGTTATTAATATTATAGTAAAGAAATAATAGTCGAATATGTTTATATGTTATACGAAGATGTGCGAATGTTTCCGAATTTAAACGAATATATCTCTTCTTTAAATTTGTATAGGCCTAATCGAATAAAACGTTGTATTTATATACAGTTTATAACCTGAAAACAAATAGTATAACGTATATTATATAGTATACATTAGTTCTATAACTTACTCATATTTAAAAAAATCAACTTCACAATAAATTATAATGATTGAAGTTGTAAACATAACCCCAAACTGTAATCCACACTGGGTTTGTTTTAAGTGTTACAGATGATGGGCGAAATCAGCTGTTTGGATGTACGGATGTTTCCGAAGTTAAACAAATAGGCGTCTTTCTTTAAATGTGTATACAAAAATATATTGATGATAAAAGGTTGTATTTATATTCATTTTATAACCTTAAAGCAAATCTTATAACGTGTTATAGCCTACATTAGTTATTTAACTCATGTTTTAAGAAAATCAACTTCACAAGACTTATATTGATTGAAGTTGTAAACATAACCCCAACGTATAATCTGTGCTAGGTTTGTTTTAATATTACAGATGATGGGTGAAAACAACTGTTATATTATGATGTTACTCACGTACGTACGTACGTAGACTCACTTTTATAGGAGATGACAAAACTTAATACAAAAGATGCTTGGAAAATGTGTATACTAACAAATATCATAAAATAATTGAATATTAAGAATTATAACAAATATAAAATTCTATATTTATGTTAAATATATTGTTCGATATTAATATATGTTTAGTGCTTTGATTAGTTATAATGGCTTGATAGTTAGTTTTATACTAGTTATTATAACGCTAGTCACTTGTTAAAGCTTTACTAATGTAACTTAGTTTTAAGCCACGAAGGTTTAGTTTTTTTATAAATAAGGTAAGTTAACACACTGTTAGGTTAGTTATAGTTTATTTATTCAATCTCGTTCTTCACTGAAGATGGTGACTTTGTCGTTGTAACGCGTTTGAGTTAGTAAAAGTATCAGTTGTGAGATTCCGTATTCAAGTTTTATTCTATGAAGAAACGTTACTTAACCTAACCTGACTTTACCGAACCTAACCTTACATAATCTAACCTTACCTTACCTAACCTAACCCCACTTCCTAACCTTACCAAACCTAATCTCACCTTAAACAACCTAATTTAACCTTACCAAAACTAACATTACCTTACATAACCTATGAACCTTACCAAACCTAACCTTA
>JAGFPH010022263.1:0-12719 GCA_018207615.1 Philaenus spumarius | reverse complement strand
AAGACCCAAGGTCGGGGGTAGCAAATGAGCATCGATCATGGTACCTAGAACACGTTTTGGGGTGTCATTAAAAATCATATATATATATATATGTACATATGTGTTCGCACTCTAGCGGCCGCATTTTAAGACCGATTTGGTAAAATTTCGTACACATGTTGGATGTCTACGTCGCTCGGACGAGTTCGTTAGCCAAAAACATCCACCAGCCGGAAGCACGTTTTTTGACCGGAAATAACTACTTTTCGAGATTTTTTCTACGAGAATAGATGTTTTTCCTACAAATATATATGTAGGATGTTATTCTGCATATTTTGTGTTTTTACGCGGTACCTTATAGCTCGCTTGAGTCCCTTAAAATCGATCAAAACGTAAAATACCATACAAGTACCCGGTTCAAAGCCATGTGGTGGATTTTACCGCGGGGCTGGCGTGCGAAGCACGCAATGCATTTTGTATTGAAGATCCTCCCAATACGGGGGTTGGCGTGCGAATCACGCAATGCTTTGTGTATTGAAGATACTCCCAATATGCGGAAGGCTTGGGAAGCATTTTGCAGCTATTCAGCACCGTCGTGAATAGACCTATTTCCTATATTGTTGGTTGAAACCCTAAAACATAGGCCTATAAACTTAATTTTGGAAATTTGCTCAACTCACGTCAGCGGTTTAAGTTGGGTCGAATATTATTTCTGTTTAAAACGTAGCCTACTCTTGTTTAGATTTTCACAAATATTTTAAAACCTAAACCTAAATATCTTGTTTGTTCGTGAAAATGTTTTTTTTAAAACCATAAACAGTTCTGTAAATTGAAAAATACTCGATGGTGATTTACTAATACATTTGTATAAACACGTATTACTAAAATAAATGCAGTTATTTCATTGTCCTGTATTGTAACCACACGAAAATAAATAACTATATATTGTTTTTAATACAGTTATACATTTTTTTAACGATATTTTAGAAAATGTAAGTCTAATTAACAATCAAACCACTATAAAGTTTAGAATCCATTTCAGCTCACGAATCAGTGATACAATTAAAAGTTGTTATACGTCAACTGATCCAATTTATGTTGCAAGTAGTCAAGGCCGTAAACGGGGGGAGGGGGAGGTAGAAGGTAACTCCACCCCCGAAATCCCAAAATTTAGTAGTAAAAATTAATACTAGGTTTAAAAAGTGCAAATTAAATTATAAAATAGACAACACAACAGAGGATCCAGCAACATATTTTACATCATTGTGCATTGCATGCATTTCATACTGATATTTAGATTTACTTGATTAAACTACAACGTACAATACACATGGATGCAGTAGGTTACAGCCTTACTCTCTTGTGAGCTAGATCTGATCTATTAAATGAGAAAACAATGAAGGTTCTACAAAAATACTTTAAAAACATGCCATGCATTGTGTATTGAAAATACTTCCAATACGGAGGTTGGCATGCGAAGCACGCAATGTATTGTGTATTGAAAATCATCCCAATACGTTGGCGTGCAATGCACTTTGCGTCGGCCGCTTTTCATAGTGTTCAGCGTCAAGCTCACATGTGCGTCCTTAGAAGTGAACGTGTTAAAAGATTTAAATTCAAATCCTCCTTCCTCAAATGCCCCCCCCCCCACCCCGAAAAGTTTTCCTGGCTACGGCCTTGGTCGAATTGACGGAAATTACAATAGACAAATAAGGCAAGACAGCATAAATTGGATCAGTTGACGTATAACAAGTTTTAATTCTTTATAAAGTATTTTAATGTAGCTAAAATAAGTTTAATTATTATGGAAACGACAATAAAATAAGAACATACTGTTACTCAAAACATTTGTCAAAAGTTGAAATATAAAGTGTAGGGTGGAAAACAACCCATTCGTATGGTTGTGTCGTAAATATTTACGCTTGTTAAAAAGGGTTAGGGATGAAGAATATTTCTTATATGTTATCAAGCCGAAATAGACAACTGATTGTTTCTCAGTTTGTTCCCCAATCTGTTGTACCATCTGTTATTACGTGTGTCTAGTGTTTCATTATTTTCAATTTAATATAGGCCTAATTACTTATTATAAACAAATTTTCTAGCTTAACAATATCTTATATATACCTATGTAATTCATATTTGAAAATACATGAAATATAATTGACCAAGCGAAGTGAGGTCTCCGTTTTAGCTCGACCGTTGGGCATTTCTTCTGTGTGTCTGTCTACCTAGTCTGTCTGTCTGTCAGACGTCTTATCTCACGATTACTTCCAAACGCCTTGACCGATTGTGATGATTTTTTGCATGAATGTTCCTTATTCCTAGGTCAAGCTTTCTATATATTCGGTTTTTAATTTTTTTTATTTTTAACCCCTTAAATCAAATAAAAATGGCGGCCTCACCGTTCCTCTCAGTGTAAGCTATTTCCAAAGCCAGTTTGTGGCTTAACCGTAAGTCGAATTTAAAAACTAATGTCATTTTGCGAGTAGCAAATTTGATTTTCAACAAAATAATTCTTCATTTTTTTCCGTATCTCTAACGGTAAGGTCACAAAATGGCCGCAAACTTCGAATTTGTTAAAAATCGTCCAAGTTTTTGTATTTTAACCTTGTTTTTATACGTGTATTATTAAGATATCCTTATAAAACCTTATCATTTTATGGAGAGGGAGAGAAAGAGAGCGCGCGATCAACCTGCTGTCTTGCTCTTTCCTGCGCTACGTCATTGCGACCGCTGTGACTCTGAGTGAATTGTATAGGGGAGCCGAGATAAGGAGCCCGATTGGCGTTGCTTCGCATTTACTGGGACAACCCCCCAAAGCCCTTTATAATCACGTCTGTTATTTCAACGAGCGCGGTCTACTGTTCACAGAACTACTAGTTAATACTTCTATGAAACATTAGTTTAAAATAATACTCCGTACTAAAGTTGAGTCTGTGTTTCTTACCGTTGTATCCCGCATACTATATCAGTCGGTCTCAACACCAAAGCGAACGTCATCAAGTAGCAGAGCAGTATCCCGGTGAGAAGTACATAGCTCAGTTCCCGTCCTGCTGCTTTCACTACCGGAGTTTCATTGTGACGGACGAATACTCCGGCGACAAACATAGTGACGAGGATCCCTGTAGCGGAGAAGGACATGGCACCTATCGCCCAGGCGCTCTCTATGCGGAGGAAACCTTCAGGCAGGTCCAGGCAGACTTGCTTCGAGCTGTCGGGGATGGTTCCCATGGGGCACATCACGCAGAGGGTCTCGTCGTCAGGGTGACGGATCTGGAATTCAAAGAAATATACGTTAGAACTGAAAATGTAATGTTGAAATAGAAGTTATAGTAGTAGAGAGGGAGATAGTTTGACCATTAAATTAGACAGCAGAAATACTTACCCCCACTACTCAGCAACTCTTGAGTCTGATTAAACAAGAAGAGGGGATTAAAGTGTTGTGGTATAGTCTGTCCGCTCGGCCGTGATACCTGACTCAACGCCCCCTCCACTAGTCTGCCACCGGCAGGCCCGGCGAGCGGGTAGGTAGGGGGCGTTGAGTCAGGTATCACGGCCAAGCGGACAGACTATAAGAGTATTTGCTTTCTGATTGGGGAGACAATATACCTAAGGATCTATTCGGAGTTTTAAAGATACATTTAAGTACAGTATTACTACATCAATGAGCTGAGATAATTTCGTAGGATGTCACGAAAGTTAAATTATTTGATCAAGTAGCTGACGTGAGTTGACAAATTTAGAAAATTAAGGTTTTACTAGGGGGGACTCTTGCGAGCTCCCCTATAATAAAGTTATAATAAAGGTTAAAAGAACCAGTAAGGTGTACATTTAATCAAAAACCTAATAAAAAAGTTACCAATTACCGTATATTATTTTTAATTAGGATGTAACATAGTTTTTTCTTATTTTTAAATTCCTTATCGTTAGTTTGTATTGGTTTCAGTCTATACTAACTTAGCCTATGCCTAACTTAAACATTATTTTGTAATAAAAGCACGAAAGCAGCTGGATTAGTTTGTTTCTTATTATAAACAGCTGTTGGAGTTATTGAACACGTTAGAATACGTCAATCCCGAGTTCAAATCTTAAATGTATAGTACTTTAAACACCTTACCTGATATTGGGTACAGTCAAAGCAATGCCAACAGCAACTTTCGCCCTCTACATAGGTCTTGGCTTGCCCTAGCTCACACGCTACACTGCAAACTGACTCCGGCTGCTGCGGATGGTCAAGCTTGAACTGGATTTCTGGAAAGCAATATAAAGTTCCATAATATTAATACAAATATTATTAATAATAGGTACACACCAGCGTGCTTCGAACGCCGACCCCGTGGGTCCTCAAAACAGGAACTTTATAATTACATTTCGATAAAGGTGTAGTATTAATTTAAGATTATAAATAACAAGACATATTTTAATCTAAATATTTAGTTTTTGATGTAACTGGAGTTGTAATAAAATCAATTATTTGTTGATCTATGTCTTGCTTTTAAACCAATAACAAAAAGCAATGCAATTAGCAAAAGTCAGTACAATAAATTTACAATATAAAAGACTAGCTGGCCCGACCCGGCTTTGCACGGATAGACAAATTAAAGTTAAATGTATATTAACAAAAAATTATGTAAAAAAACATTATATCAATAAATATATTACACTATGTATTTCTTATGGGAATTTTTAGTAACTTTGAAACCTCCCAAACCTCCATTAAAATTTAGATTTTTTACTCTTTCTTAGCGAGCACCTAGGGCCCTAGGGGAAGCTACATACCAAATTTCATTCCAATCCGTTCGATTGTTTTAGAAAAATCGTGATTTTGTAACTTTGACCCCCCCCCTCCGAACCAACCCAAAATTTCGCATTTGTTTAAACCCTTTCAAATACCTAGAGGAATGGCATTTGGGTTTTATAAGTATAGATTACTGATCAATTCCAAAGTTCAAAACATCGCGGTATTTATTGTATTTTATAACTACGAAACCCCCGTGAAAAATCACAGGCAGATTAATTAGAGACACATCTGAAATACATAATTTGTATCAGATTTTATCTAGGCTTGCCTAACTATACTAAGGTAATTTTTAACTCATAATTGTGTACATTTATAAGGATTATAAAAATGTATGCCTATTTGTTAAATTTTTTAATTTATATATGTTATTATATACTTGAAGAAATATACAAATATTATCTTTTGATTGCTTTATAATCATATTGATAGATCGAATGAGTTAGATGTTATTAAAATAATTATTATAGTGAGAAATTAATAATCGAATATGTTATACGAAGATGAACGAATGTTTCCGAAGTTAACCGAATAGTTACCTATCTATTCTTTAAATTTGTATAAACGAATATATTGATGATAAAAGGTTATATTTATATACAGTATATAACCTCAAAGCAAAACTTATAATTTATTATAGCATACATTAGTTCTATAACTCACATTAAACAAAAATCAACTTCAAAAGAAATTATAATGATTGAACTTGTAAACATAATGCCAAACTATAATCTACACTAGGTGTTGCTTAAATATTACAGATGATGGAAGAAATCCACTATTATATTATATGTTACTTAAGTACGTACGTACGTACGCACGTATTTTCATAACTAGTATGGATCAGTCTTTCTCTTGAACGCAAACTTAACTTCAAAATTAAAAGTACAAATAATTGACTCAAAGAATTAAATAATTATCTGTTTTTTTTTAATATTAGAGCAAATATTTGACCCTAAACGTAATTATTTAATAACTTTTGTTTTAATGGATAATTACAGATTTATGAAACTATGTACAGTCCATGAATGATTTAATTTTAGTTTCTTTTGTAAATTGCATTATTTTTCTACCAAATTAAAGCCATTTTATTTGGATTAATTTGTAATATATAAGAACGGTTTCTATGTAATTTTACTTATAAGCTCAATCTATACATGTGGGAACTACGTAAATACATTTAAATTTCAAATACCTAATTAAAACGTTTTCAAAGTATAATCTATTGATCAGAGCTTACAGTAAGGCAACAGCTTTATTTAAACTTCAACGTATGCAATACGTCTTTGTATGGATTTGATTCAGCTGCCCAAAATATTATTATTTTTAATGTAATTGATCTTTTGGATTAATTCCGTACCAACCATATCCTCTTATAATAACTCTTCAGTCTCTCATTTATTTGATTTAGCCTTCCGATAGAGAATTCAATTTTCTTTATCACCAGTATTCCTTCTTCCTTTTTCTGCTCTGCATTTCTTCATCTGATATTCTTTTCTTATTTTCTGGATGTTTTTATTTGTAAGACGTTTTGCCTCGCTATTGTCTTTCTTGCCCGTCTCTATCGTACATTTCTGAAAATTCTGCTGTTTCCAAGTCGTTGTACTCTCCAATCTTTTACATTTATCCCTTGTCTATGTTACAAAAAATATCTTGTAATTAATTATTCTTCAATAACTTAGATGTCCTTTTTCAGTTTGATTTAACCTTTTAGTAGAAAATAAAATTTTCTCTACAACCAGTATTTATTCATCCTAAGGCTTCTCTGCCTTTCTTCCTCTGATAACTCGGTTCTCCTTCCTCTGATAATTCTGTTATCTTTTTCTATGTGATTTTTAATCGTCACCTTTATCTCTGCTACTGTATTTTTTCCGGCTCTACCATCAATTTCTACTTTTGCAATTCCTGAACTTTCCAAGTCGTTGTTTTCCCTATTATGTGGAGTCTCGCATTTCTTATTTTTGTATTCCAGTAGCAGTTTATTTGCTATTTCTCCTCCATCCTCATTAAATATCCACAATAATAACTCTCTTTTTGGAGATATATTTGAGTTCCTGATTCTTTCGTAACGTTTATACGAACTGCTGCAATTTGAAGTTGCCTTGAGTCCTAAGATTTTAAGCAAGATAATTTTATCTTTATTTTCTATTTATCTTAGCTTTTTTCAATATTGTGTTTCGACATCGAACATTCCCGATGTATTATTATACGCAACGTTTCTATTATGCCTGCTATTAAATTATTTTTGTTTCGTAACTTTTTCTTACACCTTCTGAAACTTCTTTATTAGAAGAATCTCTATCTTTCGCAGTTGTAATCGTGAGGTTAAATATTATCACAATTTCCAAGTGAAACACAATTATTGATCAAACTGTTAGAAATATACAAAATTAAGCAAAAGAACACGTTGCCCTTTTAAAAATCAACAGACTAGAAAAATCAGTCATATCAAAACACTGTTTAGATGAAAACCACCAATTTAAAATAGAAAAAAAACACCTTATTAAAAATGTAACCCGAAAATCACACTGGACGATTGGTCAACGTTATACATAAACAGAAATAGAAGCGTAATTGTTAACAAAGAATTCGGCCCCACACACAACTCTATGCTTATCTAACATCCAATTTATATTTAAATCAACATTAACATATAAATATAGGTATTTATTAGTATTGTTGTTATTATTTTAACACTTGTTAATTTATTTTCTCATTGCACTTGTTCTGCATATATAACAGTAAATTATGTAAATGTTGCCCACTTCCAAGTAACTATTTTCTATTATTTTATTTGTTAATATTTGTATTTATATGTTGTATTGTTTCAATTAAAATGACTCCAGCTTTAATAGCAATTTCTTCTTTAATACTTATACATTTAGTCTATATGGTTCTTTATTTCTACAAAATTGTTTGTACCGTTTATTTTTATTGTACATACATAATATATATATGTAAATTTTATTTATGTGTGCATATTTTACGATCATATACTAGAATTTATTAGTTCGTTCTGTATTTGAATATTAGGCTACACACAATCTTTGTTCTTGTTCTTTAATCGTACTGCTTATTTTCATTAGTTTGAACCTATTACATATCTTGCTCTTAGCTAAAATGTTTTGTTTATTTTGTAATATTGTATATTTTTCATTGATGCATTTGTAAAATATATTCCTATATGTTATTTAATAAGTATATATTGTTTATTATTATTATAAATAGTTTACTTTGATTTTTATTATTACACATACCGGGTATATATATATATATATTTTTTTTTAAATTGTACATAAATAGCGATCACATTTCATTTTAGATCTGTATTGGAATATCATACCCAGTATGTGTTGATCCAATTTAATCTACAAATTCTAACAATTTTTCCATTAGTTTGGGCCTAGTTACATATGTAGAATATCCTATAAATTAACCACATATTCTCATTGGGTTTATTTTTAGAAAAAGCCCATAGGTTACCTTGCGATATTAGGTTGTTATTGTTGACCTTATTGTTTGTTTGTAAACTAAAACCACGCCCTACTTTGTGATTGATGTGTAGAATAACACCTGGTTTCCTCATTTATAGCTCATATGTCAATAAAGATGACGACGTTTTAGTTGAAACGAGTTTGACATTAAACGTATTTTTTGTAAGAATTGTGTTCTGTGTTTTTATTTTTAGATATAAAATAACTATTATGAAAAAAACATCTTCTTCTTCTTCTTACCTGTCATGTTTAGCCGCAATTCTCCCTCCATATATTCGCCTACACGTACCCACTGGAAATTTCCAGGACTCAGCTGTTTAAAATGGATAATATTGTATCTTGCCGGACCATCTCCGTTCAAATCGAAATGAAATTTATCCCCAGAAAGTCCTGAAACATAATACAACCAATCTGTATCGCTTTGAAAACTAAATTATAACAATTATCGCTATGATGACCATTTACAAAATAACTTAAACATTGTTGCTCTATCAGTGTATACGTGCACTCCTAATGAATTACAAGAAGACAATATTGAAACAATGAATTAAAGAGAAGCCCTACAGGATTATTGGAGACAATGTGAGATACGTATTATAGGCCCGAGATAGTTTCTTTTTATTGTTGGTTGGGAGGGAAGTTAATGCCATGGTGTCTACGATAGGGTTTATCAGTCTTTGGCTATTACCGCAAGTCATTTCGCTTTATTAGTGTGATTTGAATAAAGCACATACAATTAGACCTTCTCCATGTAACATGCCTTCCGGGCGGTAAAGCAAACAAAAGAAACGGTGAATTTTGCACCTTTAGAATTAAAGTAAAATATTGTTTTAAAATTTCAGTACCTTAAAAGGTATATTTTTGGAGAAAAAATGGTGATTTTTGAAAAACTTTGAAATGTAAAAGGAGTCAAGTGATACATAGTTTTCAAAGTCCTTAAAAAGTAAACATTACTTTAAAAAAATATTCTTGACTTAGTAGGTCCCATTACAAAATTTCGAAGTTACACGACAGAAAAGCTTAGGCTTTTTCATTTGCCCAATCTTTATATTAGAGAAATTTTTTTTAATTTTACTTTCTCACTATACTATAGTGATCGCAAAAAATCTATGTTGAGATTTTTGTGGAAATATCCGTTTTGGGACACTTGAGTTCAAAAATGTGTTTTTTACAAAATGTCTGTATGTCTGTATGTATACAAAGGTACAGAGAAAACTATTCGATCGATTTCAAACAAATTTGAACCGAACATGTCAAATAGGCCTGTATAGATGCAAGAAATTTTTTTGTTGAAATATTTTGAAAAGCAACCCCCTTTTTGGCAAAAAAACCCCCAAATAATCATTTATTATTTTTCTATTTTACGATTTTGATAAAATTTTGTTTATTTTTAGCCCTTGATGTACCCTACCATACGCAAAAACCGACATCTTTCTAAAAAATCTGGTTTAGTTAATAATAATAAAAACAACTGATTTTTGGGTTTTTTGGCCGAAAAGGGAGTTGTTTTTAAAAATGTTTCAAAACCTTTTTTCGTGCATCTATACAGGCCTAATTGACGCGTTTGGTGTAAATTTGTTCCAAATCGATCGAATAGTTTTCTCTCTAGATAATAATAATAATAATATTTTAGTTAATCTCCTACTTTAATATCATCTCTCCTACCCCTCCTTCAAATAAATGACGACCCATTATCTCGTTTGAAATTTCTTCACAAACCAACCCCACTCCCCAAAATGTGACTTTTATTGGCCTGAGATAGAAAAACTAATATTTTCATTACATTCTTTAAGTATGAAATAGTGAAGTTTACTTGAAACTAAGTATCGAAGCCCCTTTACTCACTACAGGCATCGCAATGGTGGTCTATGAAACCCTACATAGTGGTGGACATTTTGTTAATACAGTATTTGATAGCTCGGACACTCTACTTTGCGATATACCTGTTTCGATTTGCAGTACGCATATCCTTTTTTCAAGAATTATACAATTTAATGCTTCATCGCTTACAGCTATTAAAATACTATTTAAACAGTTTTCGTTTATAAGTAAAGACTATTCTCTAAGGTGTTGAAACATTTGAGTTACTATAAAAATGTAAACACTGACGAAAGTTTAAATTCTTATTACCAAACTTAGATACAAACAATGCATTGTTTATTTTATATTTCAAGCATCTGTATTACTTTTCTAAATATATTTATCAGATTTACCTTTATAAGTCTAATTAAATTACAAGTGAAAAAACATAGACCAAGACCCGGAGTTGAACCCGGGACCTTTACGTTTCCGTCGTAATGCTCTAACAACTGAGCTACCCTGATCGCTTCAGATATTGGTTGATGATATCTCACTTATATGGTTTTACTACAATTATTGAACTAACATTTTTTATATGACATTGAAAACAATCTTCATTCTTATTTTGCAGCTTACAGTGGTGTTATTTTTTCCCCCCGTTAACGCATTTCCTCAGCAAGGGATATTTAATTGAATTACAAGTGAAAAATTTAATTAAATATCCCTTGCTGAGGAAGTGTGTAAGCGGAAAAATGTATAAGTGTGTTTAAAGTAATCCTATTTGAATGTTACTTAGCTACGGCCGTTTCATCTACACAGAGACATCATCAGTCTTCGTGCTTGTGATGCGTACAAAACTTCACACACCGTGCATAAAGGAGTATTGTGTTTATGTGTTCGTGTTTTTATTGTGTAAAGTATTGTATTCATGACAAGCGTGAAGCCTGATGATGTCGGTGTAGATGAAACGGCCGTAACATTAAAATAGGATTATTTATTTAAACAGACGTATAAAGGTAAATACAATAAAAATACATTTTTCATCTTTCTTATTTGTAAAACCTAACCTAACCTATTTATAGGCCAAAGCAAAAGATTTACGAATACTCGTGCTAAAAAATTTGTTTCTCATTTAAAATATGATAAATCTGTTATAGATATAAACAAACTATTAAAAAACAACATTATGGAACACTTATCTAGTCCTACCACATAACTATGCTGACGGGGTTATTTAACTCGGTAAATGTGTGTAATAATAATTATTATAAAACTGTAGGCCTACTTGTTAAACATTATTATTTACATACGTTATTATATTTAAATAAAGATAAAAATAGTTTTTTTAATGGCTTTTTATTTCATATTGATGGATCAAATAATTTAGAAGTTATTAATATTATAGTAAAGAAATAATAGTCGAATATGTTTATATGTTATACGAAGATGTGCGAATGTTTCCGAATTTAAACGAATATATCTCTTCTTTAAATTTGTATAGGCCTAATCGAATAAAACGTTGTATTTATATACAGTTTATAACCTGAAAACAAATAGTATAACGTATATTATATAGTATACATTAGTTCTATAACTTACTCATATTTAAAAAAATCAACTTCACAATAAATTATAATGATTGAAGTTGTAAACATAACCCCAAACTGTAATCCACACTGGGTTTGTTTTAAGTGTTACAGATGATGGGCGAAATCAGCTGTTTGGATGTACGGATGTTTCCGAAGTTAAACAAATAGGCGTCTTTCTTTAAATGTGTATACAAAAATATATTGATGATAAAAGGTTGTATTTATATTCATTTTATAACCTTAAAGCAAATCTTATAACGTGTTATAGCCTACATTAGTTATTTAACTCATGTTTTAAGAAAATCAACTTCACAAGACTTATATTGATTGAAGTTGTAAACATAACCCCAACGTATAATCTGTGCTAGGTTTGTTTTAATATTACAGATGATGGGTGAAAACAACTGTTATATTATGATGTTACTCACGTACGTACGTACGTAGACTCACTTTTATAGGAGATGACAAAACTTAATACAAAAGATGCTTGGAAAATGTGTATACTAACAAATATCATAAAATAATTGAATATTAAGAATTATAACAAATATAAAATTCTATATTTATGTTAAATATATTGTTCGATATTAATATATGTTTAGTGCTTTGATTAGTTATAATGGCTTGATAGTTAGTTTTATACTAGTTATTATAACGCTAGTCACTTGTTAAAGCTTTACTAATGTAACTTAGTTTTAAGCCACGAAGGTTTAGTTTTTTTATAAATAAGGTAAGTTAACACACTGTTAGGTTAGTTATAGTTTATTTATTCAATCTCGTTCTTCACTGAAGATGGTGACTTTGTCGTTGTAACGCGTTTGAGTTAGTAAAAGTATCAGTTGTGAGATTCCGTATTCAAGTTTTATTCTATGAAGAAACGTTACTTAACCTAACCTGACTTTACCGAACCTAACCTTACATAATCTAACCTTACCTTACCTAACCTAACCCCACTTCCTAACCTTACCAAACCTAATCTCACCTTAAACAACCTAATTTAACCTTACCAAAACTAACATTACCTTACATAACCTATGAACCTTACCAAACCTAACCTTA
>JAGFPH010022260.1:0-12724 GCA_018207615.1 Philaenus spumarius | reverse complement strand
AACTATAATTATCACTCTAACTGAAACCAGAATTATCTCACTAATAGGAACTATAATTATCACTCTAACTGAAACAGAATTATCTCACTAATTGAAGCTAGAATTATCATTCTAACTAAAACTAGAATTATCACTCTAATGGAAACTAGAATAATTAAAATAACTGAAACTAGAATTATCTCACTAATGGAAACTAGAATTATCTAACTAATGGAAACTAGAACTATCACTCTAACTGAAACTAGAATTATCTCACTAATAGAAACTAGAATTATCACTCTAACTGAAACTAGAATTATTACACTAAGTGAAACTAGAATTATCACGCTAACTAATAGGCCTACTAGAATTGTTATCGCACTAACGGAAAATAGAATTATTACACTAATTGAAACTAGAATTAACGCACTAACTAAAACTAGAATTATCGTTCTAACGGAAACTAATTATCGTTCTAACGGAAACTAGAATCATTACACTAACTGAAACTAGATTTACTACAGTATTTGTAATACTAATTGTACGTAACTAATTATTCTAACAAAAATATTTGAAACCCTCGAGTATCTGTTGTTTAACCTAGTTATAAATCTAAGTTTTAGTAGTTGTAAAAGCCTATTACTCGGAATTAAGTATCGCGTGCGCAGTTTTAATAGTGAAGATTAAATTTTGTAACGAAGCAAAAGTGCAATTTCACAATGAAACTTTATAATATTTAATTTCTTGCGTTCACCTCGTACTTGATACTTTCTATCCCGGCTTAAACTGTAGTTCATTCTTTCCTGAAACACTGATAAAATCGTTTACAACATTTGGATTACGATTACGTAAGATTTTCTACTTTTCAGCTGACCCCGAACACAAAAATATGTACAGTCATTCCTCTTGGACGGGCAAAGAACCGCTCCGTCATTGCTATAGCCGAAAGCAGAGTCATTGTAAGATAATTAAAATTAACAACGTCTGCGGGAAAGGTCGTGTCTCAAGAGAAGAAAAATATGGAAATTTGTAATAACAGTAACATAGGCGCGGCCCCCTCTGCTCCCAGGGAAAGGAAAAGACCGTTATTAATTATTATAGTCAGGTATTTTTCTTTAAAGAGATTAGCACTAAAGTATGTTTTAAATGTTTTATGTGCCGTTTAATTTTATTTTTTATTTTTTTACAAGAGTTCAAGCATGACCTGCAATGCTCTGTGTATTGAACATTCTCCCAATACGGTGGTTGGCGTGCGAAGCACGTAATGCATTGTGTATAGAAAATACTCCCAAAATGATGGTTGGCGTGCGAAGCGCGTAATGCATTGTGTATAGAAAATACTCCCAATATGATGGTTGGCGTTCGAAGCGTTTTCAATTCACAATGCATTGCGTGCTTCACACGCCAACCCCCGTATTGGGAGAATGCACAGAGCATTGCGTGCTTCACACGCCAATATCAAGCCAGGGCGAGGCCAAGTGCCAGGATTTACGTCGATATCTGTACAATGATTTATGTGTCCAGCATGGTTTGGTTTATCTCTAGGTGAACTGCCCGCAGCCCGCACGAGACTGGAAATACCGGCCGCCTTGGGAGTTTCGTTGGTATTTTCCTTGTTCACTTATTATCACAGATTCCCGCTGTCTGGAATGTATACACAGGCTACTACACGGCCTTGAGTTACATAACGCGACTCCATTCAGTGCTGCCAAAGTTCCGAGAAGTGACTGGCGAGACAGGTTAACCACTTCTTACGAAGGAACAGGGAAATCCGAATTCACTTTCACTAGATCGAATTACAGAGAAACGACCGAGGAGGGGGGAATGTAAAGATTTTTTATGCACACATTCGTTCCGCTTTGAATTTATCTGAATCGTGTTTTTTTCCCCCTAGTTTGAGAATGAGAAGTTTGTCAAAATATCCAAAAGATTGCTGAAGTCAAAATGAAAACTTTTCTCGAATTACAATATAATAACCATGTAGACCAGTAAAAATTACCAAAAAAATGTGACTGTTTCTACAAAAATGGACTCGGAAGATTTTTTTTGTTTTGTCCTATCGAAAAAATACCCCAACACCCTCTTTCCAGAGCCCTTCATTAGCGAAATTCTATGGGAAAGATGACCTCTAAGGTCGGGAGTAGTAAATGAGCACCGATCATGGTCCCCAGAACACGTTTTGGGGTGTCGTTAAAATTTGTATATACACGGTGTCCAGTAGTTACGGGATCAAACGTTCTCCTAGATCACACGTTCTCTAGATTTGAACTTTTTTGTACAAAAAACAAGATGGTGGATATCTGGAAACGAAACGTTTTCGGGCCTATGTTTTACAACGGAAACCTCTACGTTGCGAGCACCAATTTTATACAACAGCGTTCAGCCCCACTTTGGCTGCGCGAATTTTACTCTAATTTGGCCCCACTTTGCAACCCAAGTTTCTGTTATAAAATAAATTACGTTCACCTACTGGAAGGCAAAAGGCTAATTTCTTTTTTCACCCAGGTGAAGCAACTTAGTTTTGAATAAATTTTGTTTATTCTAATCAACAATCACTTTTACAACTTCCAGAATTTAACATCACTAGCTCAGATAATTTCAACTCTTGTTACCCTTTTGGTAAATCTCAGAGACGTGAGAACACTGAAACCGCCTTAGTAACGTATTTGTGCTTTTAATAACCTTTTCATATATTTACTATTAATTGTATAAAACACAGGACATAATAATGTAGGCCTATAATCATCAACACAGGTAATTTAAAAATCAAGTAATTTTTGTTCTGTAAATAAATGATAAATTTTATTTATCAAAAAGCAAAATTAAAATAAAACTTTCAACTAATATGTTAATATTTTTCTTTAAAAACTTTTCTTTCAAACAATAACGTTTACACTTAATTTAACACAATTATTACACAAATAGACAGAACGTTCTAATTTACATTTACTTTATCTTTTTACTTATTTAATATATGATTTTGATTTAATTTTAAATTTAACTT
This sequence comes from Philaenus spumarius, assembly GCA_018207615.1. Taxonomy (NCBI): domain Eukaryota; kingdom Metazoa; phylum Arthropoda; class Insecta; order Hemiptera; family Aphrophoridae; genus Philaenus; species Philaenus spumarius. Next base: position 9,741 of record JAGFPH010022260.1, on the reverse strand, counting down.
TACTTTTAATGACTCTACTTTTTTTCTATGAATTTAAATTTTAAAATAATTCTCAAGAGATTAATAAAACTTATCCTACCTAACCCAGTATATGAAATAAATCTTTTTTAAATTTAACTTCAGGCAAATTTTGGGGACAAGATATAACGTAACATACGCTTTTCACAGACCTTAGGTTTGCTTGTAGTCGTCCTGAAGTTGTATACGGTTAGTAGGTTCGGTTCCTAGTTGTAGTCAGGTTTCCCTCGGGTCGTTCGTCTCGCTATTCCATCAGGAGTCCAGATTTATGTATCGTCCTGTACCTCGATTACTGCGTATAGTCCAGTCAATATGTACTTTGAGGTGGAAAAAAATCGGAACTTTCTGAAACTTTGGGGTGTTGTTTGGGACCAACCACTAGTGTTAAATCCTTAAGGTCCTCGTCTGTCTGTTTGGCGACACAAACTCGTTGAAAAAAGGTTAGTGGGTCGACTACGAATTTCTTGTCCGCAATTTTCACCGAACATGAATCATAGGCCAGAGTGATGACCTTATCTTTTCTTTTCAGCTTTAAGTTTCCAAAATATTGTCCCACTATCCTTTTCATGTTGCAGATGCCAATGTTCCTTGCAGAGTGGCAGTTTACTAATTCACTGCCGATGGTACCTGTGACCAAAGACACGATATCTTTGATGTCAAGAAAAGGTGGATGCTCTGTAAACCATGCACGTAGCTTTCCAATGACCTGGTTGTCCCTCTTTACACGTGCAGGCCTAATTTCGACGTGCTGTTCTGAAGTACTTGAACGTACGTCAGCAAATGTCTCTATCTGCTCGCAAACATTCTGCAGGCACAGCATACCCAACGTCCAACGAGTAAGCACGCTGTCAGTGACTCCTCGACCACGAGTCAGCCCTCCGTGAGTTTTCATGGCCTTCGTGAGAACCTGCTCAATGGTCATGTCTGACCAGATCCCCACCAAAATTTTTCAGTTCGGCGAATAGTGAAGTACCCGTGCTTTGTGAATTTTTCATACTCCTGAGGATCCACTCGGTCTTGTAAGCTGACCATGTCTTGGTAGTAGAGATGTGCACTCTTTGCATAGTTCAGGTGCCCTGCAGCATGAAGATATGGGATCATTTCCTTCACAGATTGAAGATGTAGGGTCCAATCACCCATCCGTTCCGCTCTGATGAAGTCTTTCAGGAGTGTGCACATGCGAAAGTATTGGATCCAAAGAGCTGCTGTAGAGCCTCTTCGAGGGGGGAAGGGTCGGGGGTGGGTTCCGGGGCGGGGGTGTGAGGGAATGGTTCATGTAACATTAGACTATGTATAAAAGAACCATAATGTCATTCAATATTATTTAAAATGCCAGGTACATAGCAAAAACCAGCGTTATCTAGCGTTTTTTGCTATTTTGGTAAATTTTCACATTTTAGAACCTCTGTATCTCGGTAATTATGGAGTTAAAATATAAGTTTGAGTAGTTCAAATTGTAGGAAATTTAATGATCTGCAAAAGTGAATAGAGTGGTCAAAGTCGTAGTACGCAAGGAAAAAATGTTATGGCCCAAAAACTGAAAAAAGTCCCAAAAAATCGCGGTTTTTTGGCCCTCCTAAAATTTGCAATGGGTTAATCAGGGCGATCTTTTGGATTTAACACTAGTGGTTGGTCACAAACAACACCCCAAAGTTTCAGAAAGTTCCGATTTTTTTCTAGCGACCCCCGAATTTTTGTACATATTGACTGGACTAGTAGGAGTCTTGAAGTCCAGATACGTGAGAATCTTAATAAGAAGTTTCATGAAGACGAAGAAATAGTAAGACGCACTATTTAGAGAAAACTTTTTCAGAGAATAATTTTTAGAGAAGCACTTTTTCGAGAAGTTTTTTATAGAGAAGAACGCGTTCGACGCGTCATCGGCTTATATAGGGTTTTCTCCTACCCCTTTCACCGTTGATTTTAGTGATTTTTTAACTTTCTTGAAACTTAACCTTTTTCAAAGTTTTTTGGTACTGGCTTGTAGTACAAATTATTTCATGAATTGTCATGTTATTTTCATCCTTTTTCTTCCATAACTTTCTTCGCAATCTCGGTTTTAAACTTTTTGACTTTCCCCCAGAAGGTCCCTTCTACTCTTCTGCCGTTGGCCTACTGTTCCCGTAGTCTATTGTCTTTCTTAATTTCCTAATAACTTTTGCAGTTTTGCTCCAATTTTGAATTTCTTTCAAGATTCTTAATTAGCATGATGTCTTCTTTCTCCTCGAAGTCGAATCGTTGTTGTGCGATTTTCCATTCTCTTCTTATGTTAATCTTAATTTTTCGCTTAACGTTTTTTGAAAAAGTTTTTCATTTTTTACTTTTTCCAATTTTCCTTTTGACACCTTCATTTGACCTGTGAATTTTGTCCATGGCCGCAGTTTCACTTAGTTTTTCCTTTTTGAAGTGGTTTTTCTGGGACTTAGAAATTTTCGATTTTTCTCAAATTTTTGTTTTAATTTTACTCCCGAAATTTATTTCAAATACTGGTGGTTTACAATACAATATAATACCTATGACTCTATTTAATCTCTTTATTAACCTTAAAACTTAATATTACTTTAAACTCTTTATCTTTCAGTGTGAAATTTGTCACCCTTTCAATTTAATTAAATTTACCGCTTTCTTTATTTTCTCTTATAAAACTTTCTTTTCTTAATAACTTGTTTATATTTAATTTACTTTAAAACTCTTTTTTAAATATTTTAACTTTATGCAAACTTTGCACTTTTCTCTAAAATCTTTAATTATCAAAATTATGAGTTTTGTCATATAACATTTCTTTCTTGAAATTACTTAACATTTTCAAAAATACCATTCTTTTTTAATTTTGAGTTAATTTGAAATTTTCCCTTAACTTTTAACGCTTATAACTTAATCAAATTTTCTATCTACGATTCAGGAATAAGATGACCAATACACACGTTTTTAGCGTAATGCATTAACCAAATAATATTCCCAAATTCGTAAATTCCTAGATTTCGGTTATTCCCACAAAAATCAGTTTTTCAGGCTAAGTTAACTTTCCTGCCCATTCTTGTCGAGGTCAAGAGTCGCGTTTTGTTTGCATAAGCCACTCCTGTCTGGACTTGTCGATTCATGACTTACAAACGGTTGCTACACGATGCAGACTCGAAAATTCGATTTTTGCAAACTTCTTTTTACAAAACTCAAAATTCCGAATTACAACAGGGTTTTGCCCGTTGTAGTTTACATGATCTTTTTTTCTTATTTTGACCCATAGAACCATTCCCCGAAGTTTGATCCCGTAATTACTGGACACCCTGTATATGTGTTCGCACTCTAGCGGCCGTATTTTAAGTCCGATTTGGTCCAAATTTGGTACACACGTCGGTTGTCTACGTCGCTCGGAGGAGTTCGTCAGCCAAAAGTATCCAACTACCAGAAGCACGTTTTTTATAGGAAGTAACTATTTTTTTAGATTTTTCGTACTAGAACGAACTTTTTTGGGGTTTTATCTAAAAAAATATATAAAGGATATTATTCTGCACATTTTGTTTTTTTACACCACCTTATGGGTTAGCTTGGTTCCCCCAAAAACGACCAAAACGTAAAATACCACAAAAGTACAAAGTACCCGTGGTACTTCATACATATTATTCTTAGGTGATAGACAAGAAAGAAACTCCATTCGCATATCGATTACTTAGACTAAGCCATAAAATGTGTTAACTACATTTAAAAATAAATAAAAATTCGTACACTTGCTGTGGTGAATCATAATTCATAAACCTGAAACTTGATACAGGAAAGAAAAAACAATTTATTTTCGATTATTTGCACCTAAGGGGTAAAATATTTTCGTAGCAAATATTTTAGGTTAAATATAGTCATAGACATAAAATGCACCTCAAAATCGGATTTTTATTTTCACGTTCGTTCCGGAGTAACGAGTAACAAACACGTGGCGCCCAGCTGATCGTATGTAGGCCTAAATGGTAAACAGATCAACACATTTCGACGAAACTCTCTACCCCAGGGAACTGGGATCTTAAATAGTTTTTTGAATTGCGCGTAATGGTAAAATTCAATATTCACACGTTATTTCAATATTCACTCATTATTCCGTGAATTTATATATTCACATCTGCTGCTGGTGGAAAAATAAAAATAACTTTCAAGACAGAAACGTGTCATTTGACATGAACCAAAATTTATGGGATTTGTGCCGAGGTTGTGTAGTGAGGAGTCATTATTTTATAGGCAAACATTTTGATTGTATTTTTGTCCACTTTTTGTTTAATTTGACTGGGCCAGTACAAAATCACACAGAGATTTTTACGTGGTTTTATTTTTTGCGAATTATATAACATTATAAACCGAAAATCACTGACACTGGTCTGAATAATAGGTCTGCTGTTAAAATCTAAAGTATAGTAACAAGGCTCAGGGCCGTCATTTGGGGGGGGGGGGGGGGGGGCCGGGGCCCCCCAAGATTTGAAAAGTATTAAAATTACAATTTGAAAGTTTAAAATAATGTATAATGATGATGCCCAACAACAAAAAAGACCGGCCTTTATAGTTGCAATATTTTCGAACATATCATTAATTTAATTATTTTAAACAATAATAGGGTTTAACTATAAGTATCTATAAAAGTAAATTTTTTTATGCCAATTTTACCTCTATTATTCTCATTATGAAACAACTGCCCCCATTTCAATTTGCAGATCTCTAGCTGGTCTGGAAGTACCCAAGCATGATACCAATAACTGCAATCATTTCAAGATAAAGTTTGCCCCTAAAGAATGTCTCAATATAGCGTGAAATAGCTTAAAATGACGTGTTTTATATTGTAAACATTTTTTATTTTTGGGGGGTCCCAACGGCCCCCCCCGTACCGGGGGCGGCCGGCCCCCCCCCCCCCCCCACGCCACTGACAAGACTCAAATTGAGTAATTCGACCACGCAGCTGAACCGCTGACGTGAGTTGAGCAAATTTCCAAAATTAAGTTTATAGGCCTATGTTTTAGGGTTTCAACCAACAATTTGGGAAATAGGTCTATTCACGACGATGCTGAATAGCTGCAAAATGCTTCGCATGCCATTCCGCATATTGGGAGTATCTTCAATACACAAAGCATTGTGTGCTTCGTACGCCAACCCCTGTATTTGGAGTATCTTCAATACACAAAGCATTGCGTGCTTCGCACGCCAACTCCATGGTAGAATCCACCACATGGCTTTGAACCGGGTTCTTCTATGATGATATTTTACGTTTTGATCGATTTTGGGGGAACCAAGCGAGCTATAAGGTCACGTAAAAAAAAATGTGCAGAATAACATCCTACATTTATATTTGTAGAAAAAACTATAGAAAAAATCATTCTCGTAGGAAAAATCTAAACAAGTAGTTACTTCCGGTCAAACAACGTGCTTCCGATTGTTGGATATTGTTGGCTAACGAACTCGTCCGAGCGACGTAAACAACCAACATGTTGCGACGGAAATTAGCCAGTCGCAAGGCGCTAATTAGGCTTGCTAATTAGAACCACAAAAACAAATTTAAATTTTAAAGACAGCATAAGAATCAGAAAATTAAAGCGTAAATAAAAGAAAGAATAAGTTTTTGATGATATATGAATAGTTTCAGAGTTATTAAAAAAATTAGTTAAACTTTTTATCAATCAGAATAATAACAGAGGCGATATGAATTGTACTAAGTTCAATCGACAAGATGGGACAAGAAAATTCCTGTCGAGAACGGCAAGAGTTTGTCAGCTTCTACTTGTTGCTAGGCAGATCTAAAACCATGTTAAATTTTGATAATTATAAATGTTGTATATTATTTTAGTTAATTAAAAAGAGGGGGAAAAACGAATAAAACAGTATAAAAAGTTTTTTAATAGAGTAATTAATTTAGGAGTTATAGCACAAAAAGTAAGACCAAAAAATGAAAAATCGTTTGTGTCGAATAAATTCAAAAAACTAATTAGGCCTAATAGAGACCTAATAAGGCCTAAAAAGGAATAGCCCAAAGTCATTTCAAAATAAAATTAACTTAGTAACAAAAAAGGGTTTTAAAGTCATTAATTTGCATAAAAAGGCCTATAACTTCAAAAATAAAGTTAAATTCAAAAAATGGAAAAGGGGGAAAAATCGACATACTAACAAAAGGTAATTATGCAAGGTTTAGAGAAAAAAATCATAATTAAAATTAACGTAATTAAATAATAAAAATAAATAACTTTAAAGTAAACAAAAGGGAGAAATAATTAGAATAGTCTGTAATAAATGGCAGAACAGGTTAGAAAATAGTTAAATGCATTGTAATATCACTTGAGATGTGAGAAAGGTAAAATCGGGGGGGGGGGGGGGGGAAAATAAAACACAAAAATTGGCAGCGCAAAATTAGGCTTCCGAAAATCAACCATAGCGGGAGAACCAAACAAGATAGAAGAAATCCAAAAACATATTCGTTCGTTTGGGAACCAAACGAAGAGGATAGGAAGAAGAAAATTCCAAATTTGATAAAATTCGCAGAATTAAATTTCAAAATTCAACGAAAACTTGCGAAGCAAATAACACGACGAAAAGAGCGCGTACGACTTCAACTCAAAGGGCTACGTGAGCAGAAGGTCGTCATGTACAAGATGAGACCAACAAAACCAAAATTGGGTCAAGGACAAGAAAGTTACGGCAGTTTAAAACTTTCAAAGCCAAATTGCAAAGATTTCAGGAATGAACACGCCGAGAAAAAGTAAACAATAACGAGACAATTCTGCCGATTAGAGGAGGGGTTAGAGCCTAAAGTCGGTAGGCCTGTCAAGTTAGTTCAGTTTTAGATACCAGACCGTCACCACGTACTTCAGAGATCCTAGAAGGGCTTTCCAAGAGACTAGCTGAGGGAACGATCGCAGTGGAACACTCGCGAGAACAGCGGACATTGGGCGTCATCAGCATAAGTCAGAGAGAGTAAATCTTGAAAGAAAATCGAGGCGAGGACCTATCTAGCTAAACTCCGGTCAAGAGTAACGGGCCGAAAACCGTACTGCCATTGGGACTTAACTGGACCTAGGAGGATTCCGGAGGACCAACACCACCAGGATTGGGAACCGAAGACAGAACATCTTGTTTGTTGTAAGTAACAGATTATCAAGTTGTTTTCGAATCTAGGAAAATTTTAATAAATTCAAAAATCAATAAATTAAATTAATAAATAAATAAAGTAAATTCAGGGGAAAGTGTAAGAAAAGTAAAATCATTTTAATAATAATCAACTCACATCTCACAGTGGTAAATATCGACGAAAATTTAATTATAAATATATTTTCAATTTATCCATTGTATTTTGTGTTGAAAACACAGTTGCGTAAGTTTGATATAATAATTTTGTTCAATAAATTGGTTATTTCTTGAAAGAGTTGCTATAATCATTTATAAAATTAGTATAATACCATAAATCATCAGTGCTCTAATTATAAGGATTCAGGTAAGGCAAAAGTGTTTTCTGATCATAACAAGTATATTATCTCCACCGGGGACGACCTCGAGATCGGAGTTAGAAAGAGAGCTAGTGTACTAAAGAGAAAACAAAACAAAAGTTTTCTAAATTTTTCAAAATAAGAACTGGAAATTAAAGAAAAACAATTTCCAATTCTTGCCATCGCATCAACCACTCAAAAAGGGTCATACGGGCAGGTACAAGTTGACCGAATTACAAATAAAACTAAATAAAAGGTAAAAAGGTAAGAAAGAGTGAAAAGTGAAGTAGAGGGGTAAAAGGAGAGTGGGTGGTGACCAGGGCAAGTGGCGTCCGAACGTGGGGCCAAAACCCTGTGATCCCGAAAACGAAAAAGAAGTGAGAGGGTGGTGCGTGGCAATGTGTATAAAATTTTAACTAAATCGGACTTAAAATGCGGCCGCTAGAGTGAGAACACACATATATATATATATATATATGATTTTTAATGACACTCCAAAACGTGTTCTGGGGACCATGATCGGTGCTCATTTGCTACTCCCGACCTTGGGTCTTACCATAAGGGCCACTGCAATAGCTCATTTTTCCTAGGGAATTTCGCTAATAACGCCGACTAAAATACTGTAATCCCTATACAGATTAAATCCCACAAAAATAGTTTGAAATTTTCGATATTTTGGCATATAGCCTATACGAGATCACCTGTATATCGGGATATAAAATATCAATACAAATATATCGATACATCGAGAGCAATACATCCATAATATATCCTATATATATCGATATGTTGTTACTGTTACAATCCCTACTGTCATGAGACATACATTGACGGGAAAAAAGTAAAAAATGATATCCTAAATATGTTTAAATTGTTGGGTGATTCAACATTATGCAATAGAGACTTGTGTGACAACCCTGACTGATTCAAGACGTGAGTAAAAATTGAACTAACATTCGTTAAGTCGTTAACATTTGATATAGTCATTGAGTTATATAAGCTATGTATGGTATTAGGCAATGTGTGGTAGGCCTATTATTATGTATATGTCCGCACACTAGCGGCCGCATTATAAGTCGGATTTGGTACACATGTTGGTATAGTCAAATTCAACTCAGAGTGAGGCGGAAGTCAAGCCTACGGAGGGACGGCACGGTCGACTGGTTTCCGCTCCACACCTACCTGAATTTTAATTGTTTATAGTAGCGTTATGCAAACCTTTTTATAGCAAGAAATTATAAAAATAAATCACATAACGTTGTGTATCATGGTCGTCTGTTTATTTTGGTACCAAATTTGAAGTAAATCGGTAAATGTTGAGTAATTAAATAGTTCTTAGTTACATTAAAAGCTATGCCATTTAATTACTCAACATTTACCGATTTAATTCAAATTTGGTACCAAAATAAACAGACGATCATGATACACAACGTTATGTGATTTATTTTTATATTTTCTTGTTATAAAAAAAGTTTGCATAACGCTACTATAAACAATTAAAATTCAGGTAGGTGTGGAGCGGAAACCAGTCGACCGTGCTGACCCTCCGTAGGCTTGAACTTCCGCCTCACTCTGAGTTGAATTTGACTATATAGTCTTCGTCGCTCACACGAGTTCGTTAGCCAAAAAAATCCAACAATCGGAAGCACATTTTTTGACCGCAAGTAACTATTTTTTTAGATTTTTCCTACGACGATGAGATTTTTTAGAATTCTCTCTACAAATATAAATGTAGAATGTTATTCTGCACATTTTGTTTTTACGCGACCTTATAGCTCGCTTGGTTCCCCCAAAATCGATCGAAACGTAAAATACCATAGAAGTACCCGGTTCAAAACCATGTGATGGATTCTACAGTGGGGTTGGCGTGCGAAGCACGCAATGCATTTTGTATTGAAAATACTCCCAATATGCGGAATGGCGTGCGAAGCATTTTGCAGCTGTTCAGCACCGTCGTGAATAGATCCATTTCCCAAATTGTTGGAAACCCTAAAACGTAGGCCTATAAAATTTTGGAAATTCGCTCAACTCACGTCAGCGGTTTAGCTGCGTGGTCGTATTATTATTTAGTTGAAACCGGCGGAAGGATCTCTAATTTGTGATCTTCAAGTTCCAAAACCGGCGGGTGTGATTCAATTTTACCCACGCTCCACACTTGACTTTTTCTTTCAGTTTTGATAGAATACAAATCCAACAAAGTACCTCACAACCAACTCGTTTATTACAAATGCGATCCATCGACAAAATACACATTCTTTTCAAATGAGAGGTAACAATT
>JAGFPH010022258.1:2469-12724 GCA_018207615.1 Philaenus spumarius | reverse complement strand
GATTTATCGTAATATTTTAACATTTTGTTGATTAGCGTTTTACTTAATGGTTTTTCAAAATTAAATATTTATGACAGAGCGTAATTTCAAAGTGTTTAGGCTGTATTTTGTTCTTTTATTATTCATTTAATGCCGCCATAACGATCCCAGCATGATGCCTCATTAACGCACTCTACGCATTATACATTTACATTAAGCAAAGTGATTGCGTAGAGAAATAATAATAAAGAGTTAAGTGCAGACGTTAATATTGAGGATATTAAAAACCCTTCCTGCTACCGGAGTGATTTGTGAATAATTTAACTGCAATTTATTGTACTGAACTGTGACTTTATTGTGTTTTAGCACTTAAGGTTCGGCAGGAGTAATAACTATTTCTGAGTACAGTGACTAGATAGAGACAGTGTGGCCATATGAAAGCGGCCGCCATGTTTTTCCTAAAAGTAATGTTATCTGCCATAAAGTATAATGTAATTTATTTTCAAAATATTTATCAAACCTTTTGTTTTATTTCATAAAGGCCTCGTAAACAACTTTTAAATGTTAAAAAGTAGTTAGAAAGTAGATAAGTCGTTTAAAATGAAATAACCTTTAAATAATAATGATTTAGCCTACTATCACATTTTTTACTAGCCTATGTGGAAATATTGCATTGGATCGGAGTCCTATTACGTTATCCAAATGCAATGCTACAACCAACAACTAAATTAAACGAAAAGTAAAATTAGAAAATATTGAATGTACAATATGGCCAAAAAATAAAGTCCAGTGAATTTGCGATCATATATTTTCTAGAGGGTGTTGGGCTATACCTGGGTATGGGATATACCAATAAATATAATATCCAAAAAAAAGTAATGAAACTTACATTTCAAAATGAGAATACAGTTTTCACTTTACTTCAGAGCGGCGCAAGAAAGTTGATTTATTACCTGCTGGAACCGTTTCATGGCAGTTCTTTAGAGTTGTATAGCCTAGAGAACCATGCAACCAGTTATGAATGAGACACTCTGAGAAATACTACGGACTTGTCAAGTAACGTACAGATACCGGCACGAATGCTGGCAAACCGCTACTAACCTGACTGAAAACATCAGTACCCGGTACATCTCTGTTTAACACGTTCACTGCTAAGGACGCACATGGAGCTTGACACTGAACACTATGAGAAGCGGCCGACGCACAGTGCATTGCACGCCAAACCCCACATTGGAAGTATTTTCAATACAAAGAGCATTGCGTGCTTCGCACGCCAACCCCCATATTGATAGTATTTTCAATACACAATGCATTCCGTGCTTCGCACGCCAACCCCCATGTTAGTAATATTTTCAATACAAAGAGCATTGCGTGCTTCGCATGCCAACCCCCGTATTGAGAGTATTTCCAATACAAAAAGGCATTGCGTGCTTCCCACGTCAACCCCCCGTATTGGGAGTATTTTCAATACAAAGAGCATTGCGTGCATCGCACGCCTACCAACGTATTGGATTAATTTTCAATACACAGAGCATTGCGTGCTACGCACGCCTTCAACCGTATTGGGTTTATTTTCAATACACAGAACATTGCGTGCTTCGCACGCCAACCCCCATATTGGGAGTATTTTCAATACAAAGAGCATTGCGTGCTTCGCACGCCAATCCCCGTGTTAGTAATATTTTCAATACACAGAGCATTGCGTGCTTCGCACGCCAACCCCCATATTGGTAGTATTTTCAATACACAATGCATTGCGTGCTTCGCACGACAACCCCCGTATTAGTAGTATTTTCAATACAAAGAGCATTGCGTTCTTCGCACGCCAACCCCCATATTGTTAGTATTTTCAATACACAGTGCATTGAAGCTCATGCTTGAACTCTTGTAAAAAATAAAATAAGTATACGTAAAATCTTATACAGACCGTGGTCCCCTCCTCCCATAGGTATGGGCGCCCATGGTCTAGTGCTCAGATTGAAAACTCCATGGTAGAACAACCGGTTGCCTGTACGCTTAAATAAATACAAATCATTCGATCACGCAGCTGAACCGATGAAGTGAGTTGAGCGAATTTCCAAAATTAAGATTGATATGTTTTAGGGTTTCAACCAATTATTTGGGAAATCGGTCTACTCACGAAGGCGTTGAATATATTAGTATAATTTGTTTGCTCTTCAGCCTGCAACGTTTGTTAACTTGATTCTTAGTCCCGCTGGCGTAGCGGAAATACTCGCACATCGAGTTTACAGTGTTTTCCGACCTTGATGCTTCGGATTAAGGATTGCACGCGGCGGACAGTCTCGCTCCGGCCTCAGGGTAAAGTCCCCCACCGGGTGGATTTAAACCGGATACTGTTATGGTTTCTACGGATCGATTTTGTGAGAACCAAACGGGCTATAAAGGTCGTAAAAAAACAAAATGTGTAGAATAAACTCCTTTGTCAATTTGTTTCGATAAACTTGAAAAACATTTCAGTTTCGTACGAAAATCTCAAAAATATATACTTCCGTTAAAACATGCTTCCATTTATTGGATTTTTTCAACTAATGAACTCGTCCAAACGGCGTAGAGTGCGCCCACATACAGCCTATTATTTTTAATGACACCCCAAAACGTGTTCTGGGGACCATGATCGGTTCACATTGACCTCTCACCATAAGGGTCACTGCATTGTGTTAACCTGCAAAACAATCGGATGAAGGATAATAGTTAAGTTATGTGAAATAATTGGTTTGTTCAACTCGTAAATATACCAACACAGTAAATACTACAATATTATATTTTACGTACATTTCCTGTCATTATCTTTAACCTAATTTTCAAACAGCCGCCATTTCGAAACGCGTTATTGGATTTAATCGATTATTTTTCTTAAGATATATAATTGTTAGGTTAAACTTCATCACGAGTTTGAACTCAATCAAAACCGTTCTCTAGGTATAAATTATTTTGTACACAAAAAATGGCGGATATCTGGAAAAATAAACGTTTTCGAGCCTATGTTTCATTAACTTTATTTTTCTTATTTTGAAAAATAAGAAAATAGATTCCCATAGATTCTCCGAAGTTTGGCTGTTTACTTATGGGACTCCCTGTATAATAAGCAAGTCCACCCCATCGATGTATAAACACACTGGATCGCTGGCTGCGTGTATTGAAAACGGTCCGGCTGGCCTAGCCGCTTCCCCCACCACTGGAGGGACAGCAACAACACGTGAAGCATTCAAAGTTAATGCAACGCTCACAAATGTTTTAATTTATTTTGCTCAGCTTCAACAACGGCACCAAACATTATTTATAAAATAATGATTTTAATTTCTAAACAATATTTAATTGTTATACAGTATGTAACACTTATTTTTATAGTAAACTAGTGGACCCAGCAATGCTTCGCTATTGCTTGATTTAATTTAAAAGTTAGTAAAGTTATTCCATTGACTTAAGTGATCGAATTGTAAGCTCTCAGTGTAAGCTTTTTTCCAAAGCCAGTTTGTGTCTTAACTGTAAGTCGAATTTAAAAACTAATATTTTGCGGGTAGCAAATTAGATTTTCAACAAAATAGTATTCTTGATTTTTTCCGTATCTCAAACCATAAGCTCACAAAATACCGTAAACTTCAAATTTGTAAAAAAATCGTCCAAGTTTTTGTACTTCGACCATTTAGTCAACACGTTTATTCTAAACTCATTCAAAAGTGTTCCATAGCTTTTTTGTAGATAAAGGTTTAAAGAATATGCCAGTTTTGCAAGTAAACAAAATGATTGAAGTAAAATTAACAAAGTTATTAGCTCAAGGAACAAGCATCCTATTACTTTAAATGAGCAATTCTTGTATCTATCTTTGTTTGTATCTGTCGTGGATCTCGAAAACGGCTGTAACGAATTCAAAGAAATTTTGTATTTAGGTGTAGTATTGATTTTTAAGTACACCCATATAGTTGTATTTCGTGTAAAAACGCAATTTTTTTAGAAAATCTAATTTAAAAGTTGAAAAATTTTAACATAGGGTCTTATGGGTTGCCATGTTGGTTACAAAATTACAACGAAATAGTAAATAAAGCAATCAAAACAGCTGTTTATAAACAAGCCATGAGATTGAGTATTATCCTAAATCAGCTGTTCATTGGATAGTTTTTAATTACTATTAAAAAACAATCTAATTTATACTGTTTTAGCACGTTAGAATTATAATAAATTGTTCTGATTTAACAATTTATTTTATAAAAAAAAGTAAACTTGGCAAAAATGGATAAATTCTAATAGTCAATTTTGTAATATAGGCCTGGCTCATTTCTGAAACGTAGTATTGAGGTTATGTTTACTACTGTATATTTAGTCCTGGTTTCAAAACATTAGTTGACAGAAGATAGTAGAACTATAGGACTAAAATCGTAATGAAAGTTTCTCATGTTTCTAAAGCATGTGTTTGAGGTTATAATTAATCTTGTAATTACCGTTAATATATTTAAGCCTGGTTTCATAATTTTACAAACCAATGTACAAACAAGCCAAAGATTAACGCGATTCATTAGCGAATTTTCCAACTGCGAACGAAGCGAAGCGTCCAGGGGCAGAGCCCCTAGTGTTTAGTAACGAAAGGAAAAAGTTCAACTTTAGGCCTAGGTATATAAAAAGTAGTAAACATTTTTTGTAATTTTTTTCATAAAAGTAAAAAAGTTTCGTAATTTAGTTCTAAAATAGAACTGTATAAAAGTATTGATCAATCTCAAATTTCTTATTTTGAAAACACCAGTTTTTATGTTCCTACTACAAGACTGCTAACAAAACTAGGCCTGTTTTGAATAGTAATTTAGGAATACTATTTCCTCTGCCCAAAAATGGCATATTATTATAAAAAAGTGTAGAGGATAAATCAAAGAATTGAACTGTATATAACAACAACAACGTGTATCACTGTCCATCTATCACGCTGCCCACCGCGGGTCTATCCCTCCAGTGGAGGGGGAAGCTCCACGCCGGCCGGCTCGTTTCTCGAACCTTTCAGACTACTCAGCGCGCAATCCAGTGTGTTTATACATCGATGGTCCACCCTCTATTTTATATAATCTGGTTCACAAAAAAGAGAGCGAAAAGAGCTCGAGGGTTCAAATGCCAACTGACCTAGTCAAACTTTATAAGAGTTGTGAATAAAGCTGTTTTTCTGTTAAAAAGATTGTGAATGTATTTTTACACGGAGAGCCCAAACAAATTGCAATCATTAGCATCACATGTATTACAACAGCCAAGTAATACATTGTACAATAGCGGAGTGCGAATTACAAGTGATAAAAGCACAGCAGAGAAGTAATAACTCAAGCAACACACGCTAGAGAGCAGCAGGAGTGTTTCCAATTTTCTTTCTGTTAAGGTGAAGCGGCTTATTTCTTTACAAGGTATATTAGCTTTGGTTGGGATATATGTTCAATTTCCTGTAAGATCACATGTGCTGTGTGAATCTAAGTTGAAATGATATCTTGTGAGGTCCAATTACATTAACGTTACGTCACCAAAGTATGGATATCAATATGACAGAATTAATACATCTATACTAATATTATAAAGAGAGGTAAAGTTTGTTTGTATGTAGGGGGTAATCTCTGGAACTACTAAACCGATTGAAAAAATAGTTTTACTAATAAAAAGCTACACTATCCCTGAGTAACATATGCTATAATTCATTTCGATAAAAACAATTTTTTATTTCAATATTTGTAAATGTAGTTGGAAAAATTCTTAGGTTAGGCCTAGACTGATAAGTCAACATTTATTACCATATCAACCAATTGAATAAAATAACATATAATAGCTGTTTGGTCTAATATTTCCATTAACAGATAATTTCAAACTTTGTATTTGTTAAGATTAGAGGGTAGGTTTAAAAAATAAATGTAGACAAATATAATTAAAATAAAGTTTAGAATAGTTTAGAATTTACTAGCCCAAGACGAAGACACAGAAATTGGAGCATCATTGAGTAATAGTGCAGAATGTTATGAAATAGCTGACTCGAGTAAAGACTTGGACAATTTGACAAACTATAAAAGGGTCATACTGACCTAGATCCAGGACCAGTATTTTTGTGTGCCGGTCGGAGACTCTGTGGGGCAGAGCTAGTTTGCCTGTGAAGCGGAGAAAACGCTGCTGGTCGGGAAGCGATCATTTTGGCTACGAGAATTCCAGTTAGAGAGAGCTTTTGTAAATAGGTAGGTGAAAAGATCGTCAGATATCCATCATTAAAGTGTTTATGTTTCTTTTTGTTTAAATTAAAGTAAAAGCTCATTCTAGCCAGCATTACACGAACTTAGCTATTTGTTTGGGTGTTTCGTCTTGGGATAGCATTGCCAAATTTATTAGTTGGAGTAACAAAGTTGATTAGTGTTAAAAGAATCATTTATTCATTGCAGTTTTGCTTGTAGAGAGTGTAAAAAGAATAGTCTACCACTGAACCACTTGATAGAAAAATATATTAGTTGTAAACATTACGGATTGGTTGATTTATAAGATTATAATCCTTGAACCTTAGAGGTCCGTAATTTTGAACCCTGGGAAGTTGAAGTTATATTTCTACCCCTAACAAAATGGTGCATCGGCCGAGAATCCCCCACCCGCGTGGCAGGCGAGCATTCTACCACTGAACCACCGATAACTTTTAGGTTAGGTTTTTATTAAAGTGTAGACCTGAGCCGTGCTGGTTCTTTTAACCTTTATTAGCGAATTTCCATAGGAAAAATGAGCTATTGCAGTGGCCATTATGGTGAGACCCAAGGTCGGGAGTAGCAAATGAGCACCGATCATGGTCCCCAGAACACGTTTTGGGGTGTAAAAAAATGCATATATATATATGTGTATATATGTGTTCGCACTCTAGCGGCCGCATTTTAAGTCCGATTTGGTCCAAATTTGGTACACGTGTTTGTTGTCTATGTGGCTCGGACGAGTTCGTTAGCCAAAAAAATCCAACAACCGGAAGTACTTTTTTTGACCGGAAGTAACTATTTTTTGAGATTTTTACTTCGAGAATGAAAATTTTTTAGAGTTTTTCTAACAATATAAATGTATGATGTTATTCTGCGCATTTTGTTTTTTTTACACGACCTTATAGCTCGCTTGGTTCCCCCAAAATCGACAAAAACGTAAAATACCATAAAAGTACCCAGTTCAAAGCCAAGTGATGCAAACTCGCGAGGCCACTAGGAGGAAACAAATTCTACTAATATATTGCGTACACACAGACAGCTGTTCAACACCTTTGTGAGTAGACCTATTTCCCAAATTGTTGGTTGAAACCCTAAAACATAGGCATATAAACTTAATTTTGGAAATTTGATCAACTCACGTCAGCGGTCCAGCTGCGTGGTCGATTTATTATAACTGCTGTTATAAAATATACGAAATAATTTGATTTGAACATTTAACATTATTTACCATCTTAGCTTTGTGGTTATTATTAATCCTACACCTTTATTATAAAGAAAACATAACATGATTATGTTTATAGACTTTCCAACGGGGTTGGCGTGCAGAGCACGCAGGGGTATCCCCTAGTACTATATAAATGTATACTTAAATTAACAAACAATTTAGTGAGTGTATTGAAAAATTAATTTAAAAGTGACTTATGGTTAAAATAATATTCTTATGCTCAGGGCAGGTGGTAGGGCGCTTATTAAACATTTGGGTGTTTAATAATGCAATTTATTTTATAAGCATGGGCGCCCATATGATATTTTCTTTTGGCTTAACGTTCACTGCTAAGGACGCACATGTGAGCTTGACACTGAACACTATGATAAGCAGCCGACGCACAGTGCATTGCAAGCCAACTACCATATTGGGAGTATTTTCAATACACAATGCATTGCGTGATTCGCACACCAGCTCCCGTATTGGGAGGTTTTTCAATACACAATGCATTGCGTGCTTCGCACTCCAACCCCCGTATTGGGAATATTTTCAATACACAATGCATTGCAGCTCATGCTTGAAGCCTTGTAAAAAATAAAATAAGTATATGAAAATCAAACGGCACATAACATTGAAAACATATTTTAGTGCTAATCTCTTTAAATAAAAACACCTGACTATAATTAATTATTAATATTATGCATATTATCCTTTCCCTGAGAGCTAGGGGGGCCGTCGCTCCCCTCTGCCCATAGATATGGACGCCCATGTTTATATGGGTAGCTATTTCATTTTAAATACAGGGTTAGTTAAAAGTCTGGAGACACCCCCTTAACTCTCCACCGAGCATTGATAGAAAATCCAAACCCAGTGGTTGCTTATAGGTCTTCAAAGCACACTTCCCCATGCATAGGGCAACGTTGCCCCCCCAACTCAAAATCGGAATTTTTGGAGCTACTCAATATTTTTAAATGGGAAGTATTTTCATGTGATACCTCATTTTAAAGGTCTATTTAAGACTAGGAAAATTACATAAAACAAATAAAAATCGGACCACCCAAAACAAAATGGCGGCCCTAAACGTGTTTAAATAAATCGACAGAAGGTTGCTAATATCTCGAAAAGGAAGAGTTTTTAGATAAAATTTCAAGAGACACAAAATTTTTATTTCAAAGTGCTTGACCTAAAATATTGCTTCCAAATCGATTTCGTAAATTTGATTTTTTACAACAATTTTAAGATGGAGGAGTAAAAATAAAATTTACGAAATCAATTTGGAAGCAATTTTTTAGGTCAAGCAATTTGAAACAAACATTTTTTGTCTCTCGAAATTTTTTCGAAAAACTCTTCCTTTTCGAGATATTAGCAACTTTATGTCGATTTATTTCAACACGTTTTTGGCCGCTATTTTGTTTTGGGTGGTCCGTTTTTTATTTTATTTACGTCATTTCCCGAGTCTTAAATAGACCTTTAAAATGAGACATCACATGACCATACTTACCATTTAAAAATATTGAGTAGCCTCCAAAAATTCCGTTTTTGAGTTGGGGGGCAACGTTGCCCTATGCATGGGGAAGTGTGCTTTTATGACCTATAAACAACCCCCGGGTTTGGATTTTCTATCAATGCTCGGTGGAGAGTTAAGGGGGTGTCTCCAGACTTTTAACTGACCCTGTATATTTAATTGCAAGGGTAGTTAACTTGTTTCATTATATTGACTTAAGCAATCGAATTGCAAATGGTTTTTTATATAACTTAAGAATAATACTACACAAATTTAGATTCATAGTTAAAGGAATCGAAGACACAATTCTGTACGGGGTTTGGTCGACCGTTGAAATTGTATTATTTGTTTTCAGTTACGGAAATGCCATGTTTATCATGTTCTAGTTAGGTGAGATGTTTCAAACACAGTACTCCACAAAACAATATCTATCGCACGTCTAAACTTTGTCAACTATAAAAACTAAACACATGCTATGCAATTTATCTTACAACAAGGAGTGAGTTATTGTGGAGGGAAGCATAAAAAACCCTGCGAAATAAAAGCACGTTTTATCTAAATTACTTAATACATTATGCAAAGAACTTTTACACTTTGGAGGGAACTGTGTTACGCGCAGTTTGGCAAATTTATTGCTTCTTTTTTGCGAAACACAATTTTTGAAGTGATAACTTATATTGGCCCGTTGGGCACTTTCGCTTGACTATGTTTCTGAAATCTCGCGTCACGCAAACTTTTTGCGTAGACACAAGTCAGAGGGAATAAGCGATGCATAGTATAATACAGACAAGTAAGATAGTAGAGAGGGAATAGACGATACATAGTATATAATAATACGTTATTATAATTATTATAACATTTATATATGATAATAATATGATATTATAATAATTATGCGAAAAGTAGTGAACCTTATAATGTAAGCATTATGTATTTAATGACTAATGATTTTGAGTGAGGTATTAGTGAATGAACTCTACAATAATAAGAATAATGGTATTTATTTACTTTACCTTGTCAAACAAAACTACTATAAACACACAAACCTGAACTTTTTTCTTAATAAATATAGTATTTATACACTTCACTGATACCGGGAAACCAATATTTAACCATATTCATCATTTACAACATTAAAAACTTTCAAATCAAAAGTTCGTTATGGAAATTTACATTGTAAAGTGCAGACATGTTTTTCTTACCGTCCTGACAGCGTTGCCGGATTGTTCTTGTTCTTTTTTGTGTAGAAACGAACAGTTTAGGCAACTCATTCTAATTATAAATAGTGTGATAATACGACGAAATATTATAATTATATAAATATTATAATCATACTGTTATCGGCAAAATACTGTGACTAAACAG
>JAGFPH010022257.1:0-12726 GCA_018207615.1 Philaenus spumarius | reverse complement strand
GCCTGCAGCTCCGATGGCAAGACGATTTTGGAGCATTTCTGTTGAAACATAATTATCAGCTTGTATATTTAAACAATTTTAATAATTTACAAACTTGTACAGATACCGAGATTTTCTACAATCAAGCAGCAAATACCATACAAGACTTTAACCTGCAAAAGTTATTTCAACAAGGACGAGGCTTATTACCAATACATTACGAGCTTTTTTTAAAATATTTTTTATTCAGTCTATGATCCTTCTCCCCCCCCCCCCACCCCCCAAACTGTCTTTCTTCGTTATGTTGCATATACAGATTCTAAACATTTTATATTTTTGTAAGAAGTTTTAATAGAAATGAATTATGTATTGTTATATAATAATAATTTAAACCGCTATTATACTGGTGCTAATACAGTATACAAGAAACTAAATATATCATTACAGTACAAAAATTACAAATTGAACGTGTTTTCTAGAACGTTATACAGCTGATAGTAATACAAAATCTATTTATATAGACTTCGCAGATATTGAATTTTGGTATTTTAGGCAGTACGCATTATTGGCGAAATTCCATAGGAAATATAGCTATTGCAGTGACTCTTTTGGTGATATCTAAGGTTGGGAGTGGACAATGAGCTCCGATCCCAGTCAAAAGAACATATTTTGGGGTGTTATCCAAGGTTTTATAATATGTATTTCCTACTCTAAGGGCAATATTTTAGTCGAATTAGGTCCAAATGTGGTACACTCTTTGGTTTTCTAAGTTGTGGTCTAGGTTGGTTATCGGAAGAGTTTTTTGACCTTAAGTAAAAATTGCTTGATTTTTTCGTACTAGAATTAAACGTTCTTGTAGACCATATGTTACCCAAAATTTATCAAAAACATAAAATACCTTGTTAAAATTCACGTCAGGAGTTTACCGTGGAGGCAGCTTGTGATCCGAGGCCGACAGCAGGGATGAAACTCACGAAACAAAGACATTTTTAATAAGTAGCATCAAGGTTGAAGAGCAATCTCGCAAAGCGCAGTCCATAATCCGATGCCTCAGAAACGACTGGCAAACTCGCAAAGCACAGTTGAGGCCACATAGTTGAGGTGCCAATTTGCAAAGCGCAATCCATGTTTCGATTCCGCAATGTCGAGCAAAGCAGTGCGTGAGCCATGGTTCGTGGCTGAGGTGCAAACTAATTCTACTATTATATTTCGTACACGAAGGCAGCCATTCAGCACAGTCATGAGTAGAAAAATTTCCAAAATAAATATTGGGTTAAAACACTAAAACATATAAATCTATTTTTTTTAATTTGCTCAACTATCGTCAAGGATTCAGCTTTGTGATAAAATTATTAGCTTCTGACTACGTAAACATGAATTATAAATTAGAATTAAAAGTAAAAAAGAAGGCTATAATTAAGAGATAAGAACATATTCTGATCTTTATCTTCTAATTATATCATATCGAATCATTCTAATTAAGTTATTGAATTCACTGTGTCAATTGGTTGAAAGATATAAATAGAATGTTACTACTGACAGTGTAATATACCAGAATTATATTTGGTTATAATTTTACTAAGAATTTGGCAAAATTCTGGCTAAATCCTTATTTAAGTAGTTTCTACCACATTTATTTAATTTAGTATAAATGCGTTTTCAATATACTGAACAGATCATTTACGGTCAAGTGCAAAATTTTATTGACACTATTTTTTTTTAGTATAAGTTTCTCAAAAATAAAATTTATCGATTTTAACACACTTAGCGCACGTTTAACATACTTAGCACAGGTTGTATGAGCCCCCCTTTTATATCTGATTATTAGTACACATTTCTCTTTTGAAAACATCAACGCAACCCGATTAGACTGGCTGCTAATATTAAGAAGGGTTTCGCGGACCCGAGACAAACATACGCCTATATATATTTCCATTCAAGAGAATTTTTTAAAATTTCTCGCCTTTTTAACTTTACTTTTTACGTAAGTGCAATACAAGTATCGCCTTTTTCTGTTTTGCTTGCCGACCATGTTTTTTTCAGAGGTCTAACTCACAGACTATCTTAATTAACACACGCTAACTAAACACAGACTTTTTTAACACATATTGTGTTAAGCTGCCTTGTAAATTCAGTAAATCAACTTTACTCGTTTTTGAGGTATTGTTTTCATAGATTATTGAAATATTACAAAATTTGTTTAGTAACATTTTTTTTATAGAAAATACCTGCTTCTTTTGGATCCGTTCTTTTACCTTTTTAATATACAAATTTAAACAATATACCTGCTTCAGCTGTTGTAAGAAGTCGTCCGCTACGATTTCACCAGTTCTGGCATTGAAGTAAAAAATGTGTACCAAAATAAATAAAACTTGATCAAGATAGCAGTATAGAATTGTCCGCCAAATCATTCCAAATGTGTTGTGATTGTAGAAATACATTATCGGTGAACGCACAAAAAAGTTAAACAACGACAATATTATGAAGCCGTTGATTTTGTTCAGTTTGAACTGCTTCAATGTCAAACTCTCGTATTGATCCTGGAATGGAAAAGAATACTTATGTAAAAATATACATTATTTAATATCAATCGTACTTTGAGTACTATTTTAAACTCTGCTCCTTTTGCGTTAGTTAATATTGAAAATTTTTATTAAAAAATTAACCACACAAAAATATAAATGTGAAAAACATGTACTATCCAAAAAAGGGTAGCAATAAAACAGTGAGATCAACTAAAGTCAACATGTCGACATTGTTCTACTGAACAAAATACTTTTACATATTTTCGATTAATTAGTATTGGATAAAAGTCTTTTTACTTGTTTTTAACATTAACTTTTTGTGGAATCTTACTTTTTTAGATTTTTTTTATGTTATGAAATGTTTTATCTAATTATTATGACGGTATTGCTAATAATCTACATCTTACTGATGTATGGATTAAGATAATTAGGATAGGGTTGGTTTTACATTCAGAATGAGGATTGACTTTAAATTTTGTTATAAGACACTAGGCGCTCTTCCCCTGCTCGCTTTGCTCACCAATGCCCTCGGCCACAAAGAATTATTGTATACTCTGATATTTGCACGGAAATTGCAATTAATTAGGACAGAGGCACTTCAACCTAAGTAGGGTAGTATGGATAGCGGAGAACTATACTTATTGTAAGACAGAGATATACTAGCACCATATTCAATAATTCGAATTACGTTAAGCATTGAAATTTAACCATTAATATTTAAATAATCAACATTACAAAATAGTTTCGATCTTGCCGTAAACTAAAGGAAACAATACCAGATGCATGACTTATAATGCAGTAAAACTTTCCGGTGATTTTTGTTTGTATTTGCTTTTACATAATTAAAAAAAAACTGTTAGTTGTGAAGAATAATTACCTGATTCTAAATTTTCCAAGATGGATACTATGTTAATAAATGTTAATGCTTTCAATAAACGTGTTTTGGTCCAGAAAAGGCCTAAACTAAAATTATGTTAAGGTTGTGTTCCAAATCATTTGTTTTGTTTAAAGTATGTAACATCAGATGTTTGGAATTGTAATATAGTAAGCATTTCTCTTTGAGTTTAGTTTGTGCTTTTTTTATTTATTTTTGTATTTAACCTAAAAATTGTTTAGTTGTAAATAATAATAAAATGATTATAAATTTGCTATGACTGTTGCTATGGTGATGAATGTATTGCTAAGCTTGTGATCCAAATAAGCTGTTTTAACTGTTATAGGGGTGGAAGTAAACACCCGAATTTTCAGTATTTTTACTATTTAAAATCGAAATTTGGCAAAATTCGTTCATGGTGTGCGTCTGTTGCTCTATACGAATATTCCTTTAAATGTTTGTTTTTTTTTTCTTAAGTAGTTCTTGCTCTATATTGATTCTATATCAGTCGGTCAGTCAGGACAAAGACATTTATATTTATAGACTAGAGGCTCAGCCCCTGCTCGCTTTTCTTGCCAACCCCTGCGGTAACATATGGTGATGCAAATGCAAACCACAAAATGTCTATTTTTGTTCACCTTTTTTACATTGAAAAAAAAATGTTTAATCGTAATTATAATGGAAATGATGATTCATTAGGACAAAGGCACTTGGATCTAAGTATGGTGGTGGCGGAAGCTGTGTCCTGTACATAATGTAAACATATAGATCAAAATAGACAAACAATATCCTCAACATTTGTAAATAAAATCCCTAACTTGATCTATAGTTTTAAATATTTTTTACTTTTTTTCATAGGAGTTTTAAATATTTTTGAAATAAAAAGTAGCCTAAAATATTCCTTGTAAAGTCCTCTAAATTTTAATGAAACTTCCGTCAAAATCATTTCAGAAATTCGGAACATTAGCACTGCAAAACAAACACACTGTTTGTCGGAGAGGAGCCGGTGACGATGTTCTAAAAACTTATTTGATGAAATATTAGAAATACAAATGCAGAGCTGCCATTCGATGAACGAGATCGTCATATAAGCGGCCCACCTAGAATTACGAGAAAAGCGGTAGACGGAGAGGTAATGGTGCGCGTCTTCCACTTGAAAGTGTACTTGGCCTTCTTGTTATCCACATTAATCCGTGGTATTGATAAGTTTTCCAGCTAGTCTTTGTGTAAAATTACGTTGATTGTTGTGTCTTGAAGCAAAAATGGGCTTTAATCTTTGATCTTGTTTCGGGCTGTCTGAAGTATTCAAGGATTGTCGCGGGTTCGCAATGCTCTGACAGTATACATATTTAACACTATTTTAATGCACTAAATGCGCATACACCATTCTCTGGATGCTTTAGACATAAAAACTACTTGCTCTAAGAATGTAAATATCTAAAAAATACATAATGATTAAACAAATTACTTTGTTTTGATTCACTCGATAATACTTTTAGGTAATCAAAAAGAATCGTTTTTGATGAACTGAGACGATATTTTCAGGCTTGTACTCATTGTATAGTTTCTCAAAAACGAATCATATATACAAGTTTTTAATCATTTCACATTGGAGTGGAGTGGTTAGTAACGCGATGAAGCAGCTGAAAAGTTTATAGGCCTATGTTTTAGGGTTTCAACCAACTATTTAGGAAATTGGTCTACTCATGAAGGCGCTGAATAGCTGATTACGTGTTTATTTATTGTTAGTAGAATTTGTTTCCGCCCAAATTTCTAATTGGATTATTTACTGCGCTTTGTGAGTTTGCAGGTTGAACTTGCCTCATCGGATTATGCATTGTTTCGCTTCGTTCGCATTGTATCGGAAGCTGCCAGTGAGGTAAAATCCCTCACATGGATTTTAATTGGGTAACTTTCTAGTATTTAAAGTTTTGATGGATTTTGTAGAAACCAGACGGTCTATAAGGCCGTGTCAAAAATAAAATGTGCATAATAATCTCCTACTTTTATTTTTTTAGGTAGAACCAATCAAAATTTTTACTCTAGTACTATCAATATATTACAAATTGTTACAGAAGGTCAAAAAACGTGCTTCATTTTTAACAAAATTGATCGTAAAATTCCGTTAGAGTGCAAACACATATACTCACACATACACACATATATATATTTAACATTTGCAAAGGAAAGAACATTTGGAATTTAATATATTATACACACTTTACAAATACACAAAACACACATAGGACAGATCAGTGTATATCTATTGTTTATTCTTACATACAATTAAAGTTTGCAACTGTGAAATTTTAAACTATGAGCAGATCTGAAGATGACGCTCTAGTTAGCCGAAACAGTTAATCAGTGACTATCTAAAACAATCGTTGGGCAAGGAAATGTGTATAGCTATATTAATATATTATTACCAATTACAATACTGGTGGCTTAACTGAACATTTTAAAAATCAATATCTACCTGGTATTCAGACCAATGACGGAAATTCCTGATCATGTAATAAGACTGTGGCCAAATGCAGAATACGAATAGCAACTGTTGGAAAAATTTTACAATTCGATGGATGTATCCTGCGTTATTACGAATGTTCGAGCTCTCTCTCAATTTTGTGTATTCATTTTTAAATTCAACCCAACAAACAGCTGTTATAATTGTGTATACTGGGATGCAGTAGATAAATGTAAGACATAATCTTGTTTTACACCCTGTGGATCAAAAAAAATGAAATATATAATCTGAATTGATAATTAAAATTACATGCAACTTTCCGGTTAATATCTCATGTTGTGTGTCAGTGTAAAGTTGGTGGGAGAAATACAGGAGCTTACAAATAATTTTAAATACAAACCAGGTTAATATATAGTTAAATAAATGCTACTTGCTCATTTAAAAAACATAACTCAGTTTATGGTTTCAATGCTGGCACAAGCATCAGTGTTTATTGTAAAACTTCTGAAATGATTCACCCGATTTCTCACTGGAATTTACTTGACCAGATGATTTCATACTTTGAAATAATTTTATCCATAATTTCAATTTAAGTTTTTGTCTACTACCTAATAGGCCTAAGTTACGATTGTTCTTATTAATAGTCTGCTGTATAATATCTTACACAATTTACATATTTCAAAATATTTACCATCCTAACCTTGTAAAACAATATTTATTAGAACAGAAGCAGGATGATATGTTTTTCAGCAGTAACTAGTGAGGGCAGATAAACTGGTAGTAAAGTATTGTCAAATATTTATGTTTATTCTTGAAAGCGCTCGTTTATTCTTGAGGTGTATGCGCGTGTGAGCGAGTGTGTGCTCATACTTTTGTAAGTTATGTGTTGGCTAAGTGTGAATTTATTTGTATGTTTGTTTGAGTAATGTTGTAATGTACTTTCTTAAATTAGATTAATAATTTTTCGAAGGTAATCACTTTACTTAATTTCTATACTGTAGATAATTTTATATTTATAAACACTATTGACACTTACATTTTCCTGGTTTGCAGACAGGAATTATTCCGAACAGCGTGAGCTGTAATAGTATAAATCTTATTTTATTGTAATATTCAGATCCTTTTTCAACTTTCGAACGATTCTCTTTCGATTCGTCTTTTGGAAATTGTTTTGGGATCCGATTATTTAAATCATTATAGTAAGAATCATTATAGTAATATATTGTTTCCCCGTAGTCTAACATTTTGTTTGCTTCGTACCTAACACTTGCTATTTGTTGGACTTAATGGCGCAATAATTATCTAATTTCACTCTGGCAAAGTTGATAAAAAATTACTAGTAGACATCGAGATAACAGATTTTTTGGCGAAATGAAAATATGGTGGTATTTAAAACACGATATGGTTTTTGCGTGACTCAATGGCGGGGGCTCCACTCGTTACAAGTATTGTTATTGTTGAGTTGACAAATAAATATGTACCGATCAATACATCAAAAATGAATATATTCATATACGTATAGGTCTTAGTAATGAACTCCCATCGGGTTTTATTACAAACAACTGACTGACATAGCTGTAGAGGACACATGGAACATGTTTAGTAATTACATGTTTGGTTTCGTTATTACCGAATGTCCATCGAAAAGATGAGCTATTGCACTGACTCATTATGATGAGACCTAAGGTCAGGAGTGGTCAATAAGCACATATCATTGTAAAATAAACATGTTTTGGGCTACCATTAAAAACTATGTTGCATAAGTATCTATCTGTTCGCACTCTAACGGCCACAAAGTACGTTGGTTTTTTTTGGTTTGGACCAAATTTGGTACACATGACGTTCGGACGAGTTTGTTAGGAAAAAACAGCAACAACAAGAAGAAAGTTTTTTTTTTACACGAACATAACTTACCATAAAAGTACTTAGTTCAAATCTACGTAGGCATGATCAAATCTTTCCCGACGCCACAAGATCAACAATCAAACTACACTAATATATTTCGTACACGTAGGCAGATATTCGTAAGTAGACCAATACAAAGTATGAACTAATTTGAAAAAACTCTAATACATATATAAACTTAATTCTGAAAATCTGCTCAACTCAGTGTTTATATATTTTATAAACGATTCTGAAAAAATCAGCAGTTAGGTACTAAATTTTTTTACGCCATAACTTTGCCGTGTTCGGGGTGTCGGACGCGCAGAAATGACCAATCATATTTGTCCGACAAAATGTTTTTCGTTTTCTACATAAAACAAACTTTCGATTAAAAGAAAGATTATTGTTTAGGTTATAAATTTTTTTACCTCATTAAATCAATGACTTTGCCGGGTTCTCAAAGGAAAACGCCCCGCTACCGAGAATTTTTGCAAATAAAAATGTTGTCCGACTCGACTTAAATAAGAGATATACGAAGTCTCAAGAGTTAGGTAATCATAAAATTTTAAAGGCCTGGGCCCCAGGACTATAAATTGGTTGCAAATAAACGTGTCTTGTATCATTGTAGGCCTAACCTAAAATTA
This sequence comes from Philaenus spumarius, assembly GCA_018207615.1. Taxonomy (NCBI): domain Eukaryota; kingdom Metazoa; phylum Arthropoda; class Insecta; order Hemiptera; family Aphrophoridae; genus Philaenus; species Philaenus spumarius. The sequence continues at coordinate 4,356 of JAGFPH010022257.1, read as the reverse complement.
TGTTCTTCATCCAAGTCAGCTGTTGTATTTATAATATAAAACTCCAGATGTATGAATTGGGTAATACAGTAAGCAATTTTTGTAGATTTTTGTGTTTGCTTTTATTTGGTCAACATAACCTAAAAAAACAGTTTGTTGTGAAGAATAAGACACCGTAATGTTGCTTGTAAAATTGCTAATTTGGTTGCTATATATGTTGATTAAGGTAAACAAGCATGTGTTGCGATTTTTTTTTATCAACACAGTAGTATTATTTGAGGGCTGGGAATGAACTCTCGAATTGTCAATATTTTTACGATTTAAAATTAAATTTAGCAAATACTTCTTATTGTGCGTCTATGACCATATAAGAATATGCTTTAAATTTTCGTATTAGTATCTTAAGTAGGTTTTCTCTACGTTTATTCTACGTCAATCAGTCAGGATAATGACGCTTATAAATATCCTAGGGCTCAGCTCCTGCTCGCTTCGCTCACCAACAGCTATTCTGTCGCTTCGCTACTCGTGGTGAAGCTAATTGAAACAGATTACAGTACTGTACATGATATTTTCACAGGTCCACGTTTTTGTGTGAATGTGTTTCTGTTAGATTTTCACAAATATGGAATAGTACTCTATTTTTGTCATAAATGTGTTCATTGTTTGAGTTTTCCTGCAGTGTAGGTAGATACATTTTATTATAAGTGTACTAGGAAGTAGTGTTTGTGGCATTTTTGACACATAGTATATATGTTAATAGCAATGAATGCTTGAATTAATATTAAGGCATTTGTTTTTGCTACCTTAAGTGTATGTCCGTTTCAAAGTTAAATAGATCATTTAAATTTTCTATGTTCTGTACTCATAAATTCTGTCCCGGTGCTATTTTAATGTGTATACTTGGATCTTATTTCTGGATTGCTTATTATATTGTATTATTAAACGTATATTTTTTTAATTTTTATAACCACGATTCATTATATCTACTATGAATTCTTAGTTATTTGCTATTAGGGTTGTGCTAGACGGGGACAAATAAATTTTGGAATCGTTCTGGTCCTTTTAAAGACTGCACATTATAAATTAAATAAAAAAAGGAAAACGGTTGTTGACCTTACCTTGGCAATGAACTTCAGTTCCAATTGAGTTAACTATTTACAGGCAAATAAATAATTACAATAATATATAGTAAACAGTTTCTTTATTGACCTTGAGAAATATATATATTAAAAATATATTAAACGCCCTTAAATAAAATATGTAATTTTTTTTAAACCCTCACTTATATGTAATTAGAAAAATCTTTACTTTATTTTAATTTTTTAGTAATAGTAATGATAGTATAAACGTGCATACACGTACAACCTTTATTATAGATAACAAAATTTCCTGTGAAAGAAATACAATTTTATTCATATAGGACTTTGACATAAAATATTGGTTGGTTCATCTTTCACGTGAAACAATCTAAATAAATAATAAATAAACAAAATAATTTATATCATATTATTTTATGTGTGACGTCACTTAAAACGAAAAAAAATTTAATGTAAGTAATTTCGAAATATGATCTATAAAAGAATATATGATCAAAAAAAATCTTGTTATCCCTTTCAAATTTGATTATAAAAAAAATATTATTTATAGCCATTATGTATTTATATATAAACAAAGATATAAACAGATTGTTATATTGAAGCAATTATTTAATACAGTTATGCATCTGGTTTTACAGTGTTTTAGAGTTCACAGCTTTTAGAATTGCATAGGAACTTTTGTTTATGAAACATTATCACTCATGCACTTTACATAGTTATTGAAGTTTTACAGAAGTATTACAGGGTGATCGTTCTTTGAACCAAATTATCAACTATTCAAGAAAAATTAACTGGGTGTGCTTAAGACCACACGTTGGAAGTGATAACTTCTATGACTACGGTAATTTTTAACTCGGTAAATGTGTACAATTATAAGGATTATAAAACTGTAGGCCTATTTGTTCAAATTGTTTATTTATATCCGTTATTATATATTTAAAAAAGGTAAAAATATTATCTTTTAGTTACCTTTTATTTCATATTGATAGATCAAATGATTTAGAAGTTGTTAATATTACAGTAAAGAAATTAATAATCAAATATGTTATACAAAGATGTACGAATGTTTGCGAAGTTAAACAGTAGGTATCCTTCTTTAAATTTGTATAAACGAATATATTGATGATCAAAGGTTAGTTTTATATACAAATCTTATAACGTGTAGAAGCCCATATAACTTATAGTTATAGAAGCCTACATTAGTTGTATAACTAATATATAAGAAAATTAACATCACAAGAAATTTTAATGGTTGAAGTTGTAAACATAACCCCAAAATATAATCTACGCTGGGTTTTGTTTAAGAATTACAGATGATGGGCGAAATCAGCTGTTATATTATATTAACTAATTCTTATGTGTTAATTTGATTGCTATGCTAATAAATGTAAATAATGTATTAATAATATTCCCTCTCCACGATCTGACTTGTGTCTAAACAAAAGCGTGACGCGAGATCTCGCGAGATCTCGCGGGAAATCTGACGTGATGCAAGATCTCGCGAGAAATCTGGCATGACGCGAGATCTCGCGGGAAATCTGGCGTGATGCAAGATCTCGCGAGAAATCTGGCGTGACGCGAGATTTCGAAAACATAGCCAAGTCGAAAGTGCCCAACGGGCCAATAGAAGTTATCACTTCAAAAATCAGTCTTTAGCATTGCATACAATCTAGTTTCAAGTGTTAGGTTGCATTAAGTAACATGCTGCTAAATTTAAAATTCAAGTTACAAATGGGTTGAAACAGGTTGTAAGAAGTATGCACTGTTTTTACCTGGTCGAAATAAGTAAGTTGCCTTATTCACGTTTGCGACAAAGACACGGTAAAGCACATGGTGAGATTAAACTAACTTTCAACATTTACTATAACATGACCTGTTCTATAAATTTTGCACTGATTTGTTTACGCAAAGTGACTACACAATTGTTACACATCGCATATTATTTTATTTAAAGTTCAACTTAAAGAAACTTACATCTTTGAATTGTAGAGCGTACGTTTAATCTACCATTTCTATTGAAAAGTCTGTTCCGAATGCCCTGTGTTATATTGATGTCGTCGAGATGTGATGTCTGTATCCTAATGGTATAAAGATCAGCTGTTCTGAGTGTACATATCGTGACGGTAGTTGGAGTATGTGTGCAGTATTGAATATGTTTATAATAAACGAGCTCTCGTATTTTAAATGGCGGCACAGGGTTATTTATATTTTGTACTGTATTATATTTTTGCTTGATTTGCTAGTAGAAAGTTACTGCCTATGTCATTTTTGCATTAATTCGTGATGCAACATAAAATTTATTTGTTAAATTTATGTTATTTATTTTAAATGGTAACGTTATCTCTCTATGGATTTCAGATTATTGTTTGTGACAGATATTATTATTGTATTTGTTTCAGGTGTTAGTGGTTTTTGTGATACTAGGTTTTAATTTGCATATCGATTCATTCGCACCCGAGTCAAAGATTGTTTCAATGTTTTTTTTTTATTCAAAGTGTTAAATGTTATGTTGTTGTGCCAACTCTTGAATTTTCTGTTTTGTATAAAAACTGTGAATTTTATTCATCCCATGTTGCATCATTTTCTGATTTCCTAGCTTTAGGTACTCCATTTTTTGTTGTTGTAAATATGTTTTATGAAAACAGCTGTACAAGTCTAAGACATTTTGTTTTTGCACACGATCAGTTCACTACGCGTCATCTTACTGTGTGCCATTCCCTAACCTAATGTAACATTAGTTATTTCAATATCTTCAAGTGTCTATGGCGTTCCGACATTTCTTGTAGTTAAGGTTATTTTGTTTTTGTCATCTTAATACGTGGCAGACTGTTTAATTTTATTGTTTTTTTTTTTTAATTGAAATCGAGTAATGTTTTCTTGCATCATGTATTAATGATTTAATCATGATTAATCTGCAATTGCATTCTCAAACAAAATTATAATAAAACAACAATATAATAGTCTCTCATATGATCTTATAATTTTCTAGTATCATAAGTCCGTCAAAAAAAAAAAAAAGAAAATGTCCGCACAATCAAATGTTTACTTTTACTAAAGAAAGTCGAGCTAGTGGTGTTGTATTCAGCTCTTCTAACATTTAATTAATACAATCTACTATGGATCTTATTTTTGGTAACCAGAACAGACTATATCTCTAATCAAAATCCTGGCACCTTTTATTGCTTTTAAATTATTATTAATTCTTATTTAAACTAATTATTAACCTTATTAACTATTATAAATTGACAGTAGCATCTTAACAGAATGAAATTAAGCTTTG
>JAGFPH010022256.1:0-12726 GCA_018207615.1 Philaenus spumarius | reverse complement strand
CGCTTTTACCCGGCAATAAGTAAGTTAATCCTCGCAAGAGCTAAAATACCAGAAAACTAGGTAGTCTAATTTTCTAGGTAAATTTTTTGATTTGATTATCCAGAAGTTTGCACTTAAGTATATACCTACCTAAATGAGATCATCAATAAATTAATATCACAATCAACATTCTTAAAAACTCTCAACAAAATAAAATTTAATAAAAATAGAAAACAAATTGAGTTGATAAAAACAACCTTTGGGTAGAAAATAAAGTAATTTAATCACACAAAAACAGTTATTAAATAGGCTTATTAGACTAAATGTTATTAAACATCTACAAATATTAACTATTATAAAAGCGAGTGTACGTTCGTACGTGAGTAACATATAACAGCTGATTTCACCTATCATCTGTACTTAAACAAACCCAGTGTAACTTATAGTTTGGGGTTATGTTTACAACTTCAATCGTTATAATATCTTGTGAAGTTGATTTTTTTTTTTTAAATATGAGTTACAGAACTAATGTATGCTATAATAAACGTTATAATATTTGCTTTGAGGTTATAAACTGTATATAAATACAACCTTTTATCATCAATATATTTGTTCATATTAATTTGAAGAAGAGATATCTATTCGTTTAATTTCGGAAACATTCGTACATGTTCGTATAACATATAAACATTTTCAATTATTAATTTCTTCACTATAATATTAATATGTTCTAAATCATTTGATATATCAATATGAAATAGAAAGCAATTAAAAGATAGTATAGAAAAAAATACATTTTAAGAAACTAACTATGTGGAAAAGGTATCTTTATTTATAATAAAATGACTCAAATTTAAAAACAATCATACAAAAAATAACAGTGATACAGTAAAATAATATGTATCAGACTTTGTATATATGTCATAGTTTTAATAAATTAGATATAACAACAAAGCATCAAACTCAGTAATATACTTTTATATGCAGATTACTCGAAGTTTAAAAATTTACCAAAGGACTCGGTTGTTACAAGCTACAAAACAATATTGACTCTTTGATGTTGGAGTAGGACCTAAAACTTCATATTTCTAAGTCTTTATAAATGTCATCCGTAAGAAACAGTGATAATTTTAACCTTGGATTTTATTATGAAATTGACAATACTTAATTGCCATACGTAATACTGGACCAATCACAACAGAAGCATAATTCGTTTTATTTTTTGTTTTTAATTACGTTGCTTCAACTGACAAAAACAACTACAACTTGTTTATTATAATGCTTTTCGAAATTATTTGCCTATGCAAAATTTAAGTTTAACAATATATTTTTTGTCTATTTACTTGTCGCTTTTGATTGATAGGATGTGTCCCTATTTTTCTTTCCTCATCCAACACAATCATCAAAAATTCTTCGTCGGTGTCCGAGCTAGATGATTTTGCAATTTACGGTAGTTGTTACAGTAACAGCAAATTCAGACTAACCGATGGTGAGGTGGAATGCGCGCGCATCCTTCCGACACATGTCGGGACGTTGCGAATCTGATAGATTTAGCCACTCCATCGGAATTCCGCGACAGACCGGAAAATTCGGCTCCGATCTGATCTGATCGTACAAGTATAGCCGTAGCTTAAGTAGAACCATTGACTATATAAGCATTAGTCAATAAGTAATACTTATATAGTCAATGGTAGAACTTAATGTTGTTTTTAAATAGTTGGTTTTTAGCCCAGCGGTATAGGTTACAACTACCAGTAATTTGCAATACGGCTGGTTTTTTTTAATGAGTACCTTAAAACAGTGGCGGCTCGTGAGTAAAATGCTGGGGGGGGCACACACCACCGGGGTGTTTGAACATTTTGTGTATTTTAGTGAGTTTTTAAGGCAATCTAGGTATTAAATTTGTGATGCCATATGTTTCTGAAATACTTATCATATATAAATCTGAAACTCTACTTACATACCTTTAGTTATATTGCTTGTAGCAGAAAGTCCATCCTTCTTTCCGACTCACTAAATACGTCGCTCTGCGCATGCTCGGACGCCGTCCCAAGCCTACCATAAGGCACAAGCTTAGACACGTCATAGCACCAGCAGCCCCCACCACTACCACTCTTCATATAACTGCATGGTAATGGATTGGGACGTTCTGGCCAACGTCCCACGGCTACAAATACAAACTTCTCGCGCTATTTTTGCATGTTTTTTTCCTACATTTTCGATGTATGTGATTAAAAAAACACTTTGGTTAATTAGATGTATAATTATAATTGAATGGGTATTTAATTTTTTTTTCTTTTTCAAATCTTTTGGAGGGGCGGCGTCCGAGAGCCCTTATGGGCAAACCGCCACTGCCTTAAAATATGTAGATTAACATAAAAAAAAGTTTACCAGTCTATCAATTTCCCAAAGTCGAAAAAAAATCGATTATCCTTAATATTTCGAGCTGGGATGAAGATAGAGAAAAATTAAAAATACCACCGTGTAGGGGAGGTATTTTTCAACAAAAAAGGTCATATGTATTTATTTCGTCCGAGCAATGGATAATGCAGGTATGTATTTTGCAGCAGGGGAAATCACTAAAGGGGGAAATCTCATTTATATTAAGTGTTGGCTCATTCTAAATTGGCTAAATTTTAATATATCGAATTGAAACTTGACATAGGAGTTAAAATAATATACATTTTAAACATTTATGCTGAGTCTCAGCTTGTTATCTTGAAAATGATCCGATCTAGAGCCACTTGACTTATCAATGGGTTTCTCGATTTTAGGAGTACCGGACCCACGAACTAATTTTAATCGGCTCCAGTTTAGAAATTTTTTAAAATATCAACCTGAAAGTTTTTTTACAAGTAAAATATATAGATTCAAACAAGATCAAGGAGTATAAACCTTTTTTATTATTTACTTTTCAAAGCACAAGTAAATTAAAAAAGTATAATTTTAGACCTTTTTAGATTTTTTATCAAAACGCTTGAGTTAATCGGCTGCAGATCAGTCAATTTTTTAAATATAGTTTTTAAATAAGTATAGCAAAAAACAATTGTGTTTTTAACTTCTGTACCAATTTTTAAATCGATATGTTCAAAAATGTCGAAAATGGTGTCGTTGAATCCAAAGGTGTTATAGTTAAAACGAGATAGGTAAAACAGAAGACTATTTTCAAGCGCCTCGTTTTTAAAAATTACATGAAAAAAATCGTTCATACTTACTAAGAATATTTATACTGGTGTACTCAACTTGTAAAACTAATTTGATGTTGATATTCCAAAAATTGACGAAACTGGAATAGATTGAAATTAGTTCGTGGGTCTGGTACTCATAAAATTGATAATCGAAATTGACTCCTAGATCGGGTCATTTTCAAGATAACAAGCTGAAACTCAGCATAAATGTTTAAAATATATATTTTAACTCCTACGTCAAGGTTCAATTCGATATATTATAATTCAGCCAATTTAGAATGAGCCAACGCTTCATATATGAATAAGATGTCCCCTTTTAGGGATTTCCCCATCTGCAGAATACATACTTGCATTATCGAATTTTTTCCAGACAAACCATTGCTCGGACGAAATAAATACATATGACCTTTTTTGTTGAAAATACCTCCCCTACACTGTGGTATTTTTTATTTTTCTCTATCTTCATCCCGGCTCGAAATATTAAGGATAATCGAAAAAAAATGATAATCGATTTTTTTTCGACTTTGGGAAATCGATAGACTGGTAAACTTTTTTTATGTTAATCTACATACTTTAATGTACTTATAAAAAAATCAGCCGTATTGTAAATTACTGGAACTTTAGGTCTAAATTTACCCCTTCCGACTGGTCTATTTGTAAATGATGTATTTTTTATGTGTTTCTAATTAATCAGCCTGTGATTTTTCACGGGGGCTTACTAGTAATATTATATTTGTAAAATATTCAATACAAATGTTAAAGACAAATTAAATAATACCGTAATGAAACAGGTTAAATTCAAATTAGGTCTATAATATAAATTAAATTCGAAACATTGTAAAATGAATAAGGCTTTAAAAATTGTTAACTGTGTAGCCTAAATAATATAATTATATGAGGACATATAATTTTTATTCTGCCAAAAGGTGAAATAAAAAGTGTTTTTTATAAAACGATAAAAGTAGCTTTAGACTCAGACTCTCGTTCGCGTTATATCAAAACCCGACAATCCTGACAACAACAAACAAAAATCAAAGCACAATTGCCACAATTAGTATAAAGCACAACGCACTTGCCATAGAGAAACTGCTCAGTAGTGCTCAGACGCAACAGTATATGGATGGAGCCTATATAGAGAAAGTCATTCACAACCATAACAGAAATGTTTACTAAATAGGCTACCTTTGCAATAAATTTAAGGCAAATGTTACATTTATTATTGAATTTATTCATTAAAACGTATTATTCTTAACCCCGCAAAAAAACATAATCCCCGCACTGGAGGGGCCAAATACACGGCAATTACCCGATATTAACCAATCCCCGCCAAATTACAGGCAGGCCGTGTAAAATACCCGACATTGGCAACACTGAATGAACTCTACAGGATAGCCACCTGAACGCGGCGAGCGTCTAAATTTAACCACATCCGTTTCCTGTCCAATGCGAATGCATAAATACCTTAAATTCTTCCATGTACTTACTGTGATAACTTTTTGATTAAACAAGTGTTTCAGGTTAATATACACGCTCTTTAAAAAAATATACGCGTGACTATGCCGTTTGTTTGTATGCACAAATAATTCAATTAAAATTTTTTAAAATACTAACTAGGATCAAACCTATAGCAAACCCAAGCTTCCACAGTAAATATTATAGTTTTGAAACATAACAGTAGGAGTAGGTAACAAAATACGTGACTAAATAAAAATTAATTTTAATTACAAAAACATACTTTTAAAATCTTATCCTATGCGTACAAGGTACAGCCAATCTTCTATTTATAAAGTAGCTGGGCTCTTCTCCCTTTCCTGTTAGCGAATAAGTCTATAACTCTGGTGTGGAAGTTGGGAATAGTAGAAATAACTTCTTTGTGAATTGAACAGGCTGCTAAAGCATTTAAGCGGTCCTGACCCATTGTATTTCTTAAAATTTTTTTCACTCTTTTTAATGTAATGAAACATCTTTCTGCTTTCGCTGTTGCTACGGGGGTTGTCATGGTTATTTGTAGAGCTTTAAAAGTTTCAGTAAAAGATTCTTTTAAATCATTCTCAACAAAAAAACTATACAGTTCCCTTACACGTTCAATTTCATTAAAAGCGTCATTTTTGTAAATTACTGAGAGTTCACTTTTTAGCTTTCCTTTAATTACCAATCCGGTATAGTTTTCAGAAAATGTCTCTATTGTTGTTACGGGAAATTCTTTCCTGTAGGAAAAAAGTTTTGGGTCCACACAACAGAAAAACTGCTAAATATGTCGGAGTTTAACCTGCTCCTAAGTTGGGTTAACACTGTATCACAAACCTCCTTCGCCACAACAGGGAGGTTTCTATTAGGTCTTTTACGTTTGGGTTAGGGAGCGAGTAAAAGTGTTTTTTTCTGTATATTTTTCTGTGTTTTTTCTAATGTCACTAATTGCTTTCTCAAAATGATCAAATGAATTGATAACTGTTACACTATTTGAAGATTTCTTCTGGATTGTGTTATACATAATTTGAACGTTTAACATAACATCGTAAAAGAAGTCAAGGAAGAAAGCAAACTCCTCGTTTTGTAGGAGATGCTTCAAACCAACGGCTTCCCGAGTTGTAATATCATCCCAACCTTTTCCTTCTTCTATTTGTTCAAAACATTTAATTAGTTTTTCTCTGAGGCATTTCACCGTGCTTACTAGTCGCGAGTTAAAATTCCAACGCGTTTAAGGCACAGTTGGCAAAGTATTATCACATATTTCCCTAAGCATATCGCTACATTTTGGGGAAACCGAAAAAAAAACTGGAAAATCCAGTAATGTTAGCAAAAAATAACTTAACAGGTTTTATATTAGAGCAGGCATTTTTTAGAACTAGGTTCAGCTGGTGAGCGTAGCAATGTACGAACTTAGCATTTTTAAAAACAGTTTGCAGTAAAGCTTGAACGCCTCCAGTATGTCCACTCATAGTGTTAGCACCGTCATAAGCTTGTGCGATGAGTTTGTCCTCAAGTTTATATTCTTCTAATTTACTTTTTAAAACTTCAAAAAGGCCGCGACCTTCAAAAAGGTCATGCACTTCAACATTATTTTAATAAGGATTGAAAAAAGATGTATACAGGTAAATTTATACCTATTTAACATATTTTGTTATTATATTTCAATCCGGGAGCTTACATAATGAAATTAAACGCCAGTCAGGCAAAATTGGCTCTTCACTACAAAAATGCAAAAATTAAACTATTTAAAACCATCCAAAACATAAAATTTAACAAGAAATGTATTGAACACGACCTAATTCCTAACTACATATGCATAAAAATTAACAATAACTCGAATGTTGCTAATAAAACCACAAAAATGGCTGAAAAACTTTGGTTAAAAAATGAAATCAAGCATTTGTATTGCAAAAAAGATACTTTGAACAAAGCTCTCTTTGATAGACACCTAGAACTGCTTCATTACATTCATCCCGCTCAAATTGAATCTGTTCTTCGTGACATAAACACACAGATTAACAAAGTAATCAGACACAAGAAAGAAGTGATAAATAAAAAACTTAAATCGTTATCGCAAAAAATAATTCACAAACAATGAATAATTCTCATTGCAACCATGAATTCTATCCACGGATAGTTAATTACACAGATATATATTTTGCTGAGAACGAATCCAATTTGCTTAGCAAAGGATTAAAATATAATTTTCCAAAGAAGGGTCATAATAGTTTTGTTTCTGAAGTCATACACGCCGAAGCAGCTGTTAAAACTTTACCAACAACAGAAGCACAAATTACTGCTAGAGTCGTCTTGAACAATAAAATTAAAAAAGTTTTAAGGAACCCAACCACTACATGTGACAGTCATTTTAAAAACGAGCGACAAGCCTTAACGGGAATTAACAACAAATTATTACTACATGACGCAATAATAACCAAGGCCGATAAAGGCAACTCAATAGTCGTCTTGAATAGAGAGGTTTATAATACAAAAGTAAACAACTTCATTTCTAATAACAAAATAAACAAACTTTTAAAAGACCCCACTGCCAACTATAATCAAACAGTAAACAAAGTTCATAACAGCAGCAAAAACCTTCTATCAGAAAACACAATTAGATCTCTTAAAATGATTAACCCAAGTGCTCCTTATCTAAGAGGATTACCTAAAGTACATAAACCTGATGTTCCTATCAGACCGTTAGTCAACTTTACCTCAGCCCCTACATATAAACTGGCAAAATTTTTGGATAATATATTAAAACAGGAATTTATTTTTACAAACAGTCATGCTTTACGTAATAGCATAGACTTAATTGAGGAAATAAAATCTGTAACCTTAAAAACCGATTACAGGCTTGCTTCTTTCGATATCATCAACCTATATACCAATATCCCTATAGGTGAAACTATAGACATTATCCATAATAATCTGATAATGAACTCTAAATTACCTTCCAACGCCATCGATGAGTTAGTAACTTTAATACGCACCGTTCTCAGTCAGAACTATTTCTACTTTAATGATGCATTTTACTCTCAAAATGAAGGCCTAGCCATCGGTTCACCATTATCAGGTATCCTGTCTGAAATTTCCCTCAATCATTTCGAGAACAAACACCTATGGACTGATTCTAACAAGTTCAAAAACAAAATAATATTTTATAATAGATACGTGGATGATACTATCTTGTTGTATGATGGAAGCGACAGACAACTGAACTTACTAAAGAATTATTTAAACAATATCCACCCTAACCTCAAATTCACACTGGAAACTGAAAATAATAATAAACTAAATTTTCTCAACCTAACCTTATACAAAGAAGGAAACCAAATTTGCTATAAAATATACCGTAAACCAACCGCCACTGACCAAACCATACATTCATCTTCACACCATCCGTTAAACCAGAAAACAGCAGCCTATAATAGTCCATCGCCTTCTAACTGTTCCTTTAAATAAATCAGATTATGATTGTGAATTAGGCCTAAATATCATTAAACACATAGCTATGACTAACGGTTATAATAGTACCTTGATCGATAACCTTATCAAAAAGCACAATAGAAAAACGGTTAAAGCTAATAAACAAAAACAAAAGTACATCTCCATAGAATACGGATCGTTTTTAAACAACACCATACATAACGAAATGGCTAAAAATGACATCAAGACTACGTATAAAACAACCAACAAGCTTGAATGTCTGCTCAGTTCACACAGCAACGGTGAACCAGATTTGGCAAAAAAACGGGAATTTACCAGCTTTCATGTGGTGACTGTCCGAGTTTCTATATAGGCCAAACAGGCCGCCCTTTTGTAAAAAGGTTCAAAGAACACTTACCCAAAAACAGACCAGTTTTGAACACTCCCAAATCCAATTACGCTGAACATTTAATAAGTAATTTACATGGCTACAGCGACTTCAAAACTAACATGAACATCTTACATTTATGTAAAAAAGGCTGTTACATGGATTCATGGGAGGAGTTCGCCATTTACAGAGCTTCAAAAATTGAAAAACAACATTTACTAAACCATAAAGTGTCATTCCCATCAAACATACTGTTTGACACATTGATTAAAATGGAGAATAATAAAATAAAATAAAAAAGTAGACTTCCGTTTGCCTACCACAACATGCTTAAACTCCAGTTCCCGAAACCAAAGCCAGATAAAGTTCAGTAGGTGACCTACCTTTGCCCGGGCAAGATGTACATAATTAGTGACATTTGTTTGTGCGTTTTTTGTGTTTTCGTGTTTCGTTGAATGTGTTTTACGACGATCTCACTAGTGAGAGAAATAGTTTTATCTAACTGTATATTTTTGTGGTGTACGAATTAGTGTGACCAGAAGATGGGGTAACCCGAAACTGCAGTCGTCACATCAAACAACATAATAAGGATTGAAAAAAGACGTATACAGGTAAATTTATACCTATTTAACATATTTTGTTAACACAATAATGCTTGTTTTTCAATGCTTGGAGTTTAACCACGACTTTTTATCAAACCACGAGGTACAAAAGTTTCTGTTTGCCTTTGGGTATGTTACAACGAGCTTAAAATCTTTGGGCTGATGTGGGCCTAACTCTTTAATTTGCTTTTTTAGCTCCAATGGTAACGTCGAAAACTGTGTTCAAAGTAAACTGTCCACGTGATTTAAATTCATTGTTACTTACTGAAAATACTGATGGTGATGGTACCTACTAAAAACAGTCATAAATAAATCATTAGAGTTAAAATCATGCTGATAATAGTCCACTGCACTTGTATAAAAACACACGCGAATGTCACCAAGAAAGAATGTAACGCACAACATGCTTAGTCACTGCACGTAGACTGTCTCGGGGCTAAGCCCGAGAGACACTTACATTGAACATATGGGAGCCGGCAGGGAGGGGGTACTGTCTGCATGACGTCAACCATCCTTGAAGCTAAGCTACATGCTGTATCGCCAGGGCTAGTTTGAAATCAGCCCCGGTTTTGTTTTCTACACTCAGTCGCCGCGCAAACATGCGTTTGCCTTACATATTCATGCGCTGTTTTCATATTAATTCAGTGTTTATTTTAATGAACTAATATTTTCTTTTTCTGAATTGTTGGTGGGGCTCAGCCCCACCTGCCCTTATGGGCGCGCCGCCTCTGGGTAAGATGATTAAAACTTTCTAGAACATGTTACTTTTATGACATGAATTTTAACTATTTAAACTTAAAAAATAAAACAATTAGTGAATTAACAACATCTCTCAAAAATACTTTGGATGAAATGTAATCGTGGTTCAAAACGAACTAAGACTAAACTAATAAAACACAGATTACAAAATTGTCTGCCAGTAATTATCACAATCAATCATTTGAAATTTGTAATTTGGTAAAAATTCATAGATTTCTGGGGATTTTACTGGACGACAAGCTTAATTGAAAGGCTCATGTAAACATTGTCAAGCAGTAGTTGAGGTCAATATATTATTGTACATAATTCATAATTAATTATTATAATAAATTTATATTATAACTATTATAATATATATATAATTATATATTATACTATTTATATATAATTATATATTATACATATTATTATATATTATAATGTGTATATATATGTATACATACAATATACAATAAAACTGACCAGTTGAGAACAATATTTTAAAAATACAACCTAATTTAAGTCGATAATACGGGTAGTACTGATTGTTCAGGATTTAGGGTAATTTTGTGTTATGTTTAGGGTAATGTTTTTAATCTTTTAGGGTAAAAGTAAGTGGTAATGGTGGAGACACTGATCTGGTCATACAGTTATGATTTGTGTGTTAGTTAATAATTTGAATTGAAAAAGTTGTTATGTTTATTTAAAATTTTATTATTGTGAGCCTCTACTAAAAATACTTTGCTGTAAACATTTTAAGTTCTAAATTGTCTTTACTTGATTAATTGTAATACAAATTGGTATAATAAGAGATTTACAACTACTGTTATTAAACTAACCTAAAAATCATAATGAGAAATAACCTAAAAATGCTACAGATTTAAAAATGCATTTCTCTCTTTTAAGTTGCACCTTTTTAGATGATGAGTTCCAAATTATTTATTATCTCCTTTTAATGTTTAAATTGAATGGGAGACCAACCCATAGTATTGCTATCAAGTGATTCTGGTGCATCTTCCCCAATTCATGCTAATAATTTAAAGAATGGGGATAATGATTATGACTCAGAAAGTGAATAAATGTCCCCAAAAATTATTAATCCACTAAA
This sequence comes from Philaenus spumarius, assembly GCA_018207615.1. NCBI lineage: Eukaryota > Metazoa > Arthropoda > Insecta > Hemiptera > Aphrophoridae > Philaenus > Philaenus spumarius. The sequence continues at coordinate 1,824 of JAGFPH010022256.1, read as the reverse complement.
TCAAGTGTAGGCCTAAATATCAAAGATGATCAAGAACTAGATGAATTGAAAGTAGGATGTGATTTACAATCTGGCAGTAAGGTAACTATTCATTTGAAGATTTAAATTGTTCATAAAAGTTAATGAACGAGTTATAATTTTCCCACTGTAGAAATAATTTAAATCAAACATCTTGAAAATGTGGTGTTATAATTTTCTAAAAATAAAATACATTAGGCTAGGCCTACTTATAAACTATGAAACAATTGTAGGAATATAGATTTAAACAATTTTACTTTTGTAAAAGCTCTCAGTCTTTGTTATAGGCTACAGTTCTAAATTAGTTGACTTACATTTGAGCTGCTTAGAATGAAAGTGGTCTAAGTCACTCTAACTAACTTTTGAGTAATTAATGTTTTTTTAATACAAGCTGTTAAAAAATCCAGGTAATTAGTCTTGAAACAGTTTTATTGTATTTTAAAATGTATAAAGGCCTAGTTTTTAACTGTATACTTTATTTTGCATACAATATATTAATAAGGCTGTATTATAGCTTTAAGTGACTTAGACCAGTTTCATTCTGATCCTTACACTGGGTTTAAGAGAAACAGTGTCAAGTTGTATTCTTTGTAGGTATTTATAATTGCATGTGAGCCGTGAGCCTTCCTAACACGTAACGACAAACGACTTACGGCATAGCATTTCTATTCAATCGCTTAGTTATTCGTATATCCTATATGCCTAACCCCAATCCACTATTCACGACGTGTTAGTTTATTCGAATAATTCTAAAGTAAACGTAACGGTAATAACGGTATACGGCATAGCATTTCTATTCAATCGCTTAGTTATTCGAATAACCTATATGCCTAACTAGTTTAACTAATATTCACTATTCACTTGGTAGTTTATTCGAATAATTCTAAAGTATTCGAATAATCGACTAAAACAAAATAATCAAATATTCGAATAAAAATTATTCGAATAGACCATCACTAGCCACAGTGTCTTATAGGCCTCGCTGCGATGCACCACGTGTCTGGTGTCGGTCTTGGTGTTGTTATTTATGGATTGTTTTGTTGGAGTTGTAGGTTTCTACAATGCCTACATATTGTTCAGCTTACAATTGCAAAAACTATAATGTAAAAAACTTGGGTTTATCGTTTCACATGTAAGTACAGTTCTTGTTTTAACTTTAACGTTACTTATTCATATTCTCCCATAAGGCATTTGCAACATAAAAAAATCTCAGGTGTCTATTAGCTTATTTAAGTACATTAAACTGAACTTTTATAGTGCAGAAATTGTATGTATTATTGTTTTTATAAAATTTGACGATTTAATAAAAAAGAGCCCGCTTATTTGCATTTTACTTAATAGTCTAATGCTAGTTTTTAAATAACTAAATGTTATTATTGTCTGCATCCTAACATTTTTTTCAGGTTCCCGAAAGACCCAGAACTAAGGAAAAAATGGGTAGTAGCAACTAAAAGAAAAGGTTTTATACCATCTAAAACTTCAACCCTATGCTTTGCTCATTTTGAAGATGATTGTTTTGAAGTTGGCGGGTTGAGAAGAATGTTAAAAGCGAATACCGTGCCAACATTATTTGACTTTCCTCAACACCTTCAACAACATCCACCCAAACGCAGAAGAGCGATTAAAAAAAAACAGGTAGGAATGTTTCTTATGAATAGCAAACCCACTTTTGGAAGCTGATTTATAACAAATTGTCTTTATACTAATGAAATTTACTCTTTTTTATTCCTCTTGATAACAGCCCCACTTTTGGAAGCTGATTTATAACAAATTGTTTTTAAACTAACGAAATTTACTCTTTTTTAT
>JAGFPH010022253.1:2447-12729 GCA_018207615.1 Philaenus spumarius | reverse complement strand
GCCTAATTGATTTTTTTTAGATAAAATATTTTTTTTTGAATAATCTTTTTGAATGACATAAAACTTTAAATTAAATTATCAGTAATAAGTAAATTCAATAATTAAATTTTAAATTAAATAAATTCCAGCATGTTAGCTATTAAAAAATGTTTTCTATCGTAAACGATATGCGTTAGTTTAAAAACTGCGTATAGAAGGAAAGGCATAGTTTGGTTAGTAATAACCAATATTACTGGACAAATCCTAAAGTTTACGTTAGTAAATATTTTAATTAGGATTAAGTTTAGATATAAGAATAATTGAAATTGATATTACGCGGAAAATTATACTGAATGATAGGACAGGCGCGTCATTGCTTAATATTAAATAAGTGTATTCAGAGAGTTACATTAAGTGTATTTAAGTGTATTTTTTGAATTAAGTGTATTTAAAAAATATTTGGAAAAATGTCAAAAATTAATTCATTAAATAAATATATAATAAACAATTAATTATTATAATAATATTAAAATTTTTGGGGATATAATTTAAAAATAAATCTTAAAAACATGGCGGCTAATATAGACGGCCAAGACTACTCAGTGCAGGAGGCGTTTGATTTGTTAAATCTAAGATGTAGGGAAGCAAGAGAGATGAACGAAACATTAAGGGAGGAATTGAGACAAACGGTCAACATTAATAATACACTACAAGAAAGGGTAGCGGTAGTAGAAAACAATGACATGGAAGTTTCTAGATTAGTAAACGAACCAGGACATTTAGGGGACGTGCATTTGGAATTGGTGTCAGGATTACAAACTTTCTCCGGGGATAAACCAGGAGAGTCAATCATAGATTTTTTACAAACAATAGAAAACGCGGCGGACATCAGTAACTGGGATATCAAAAGAAGGATAAAAATTTTAAAATTTAAATTAGTAGGCACAGCGCGAGAATTTGTTCAAAACGATGAGGGATGTATAAACGCAACTACATTTAATGAATTGGCAGGTGCGCTGACAGAAAAATTCTCAAAAAAACCCGACTTGTATTATAGAGATCAATTAGATATCTTAACACAAAATAAATATGAAACAGTAAATGATTTTGGGAATAGAGTAAAAAAATTGAATGATAGGTTAATGTTAGAAAAACGTAGAAACAACGAAACAGTAAGTAAATACGCGGAAAAGAAGGCCGATTTAAGGGGAATGACAGTTTTTTTGAAAGGATTAAGGGGAGAAATAGCTAGTTTAACAAAAGAAAAAAACCCGACATCTTTTGAGGAAGCAATAGACATGGCAATAGAAATGGAAGAGCTAAAACAATTCGTAAGGGATAAGGGGGTAGAAGTAAAAACAGTAGGAGGTACGGCACAAGGAAATAATGGAGGGGATGTAGCATATCAAAACACAAAATTTTGCAATAACTGTAATAAAAAAGGACACACATATAGGGAATGTAGATTTGCAAGGCAAAATTATAGGGGTTTTGAGACACAGGGAGGATACGAAGCAAGACAGGCACCGCGGTTTCAACCACCACCCCAACAACAATACAGTAATAATTTCAGGGGAAATACACTCAGGGGAAGTGGACATTTTAGAGGACAGTACGTACAGGGTCAACAATTAAGACCACAAAATTATAACAATAATGGACATTTTAAAAATACGGAAAGAGGACAAAATTACATGAGAGGAGGTTTTAATAATAGAGGCACTTTTAACGCCTATAGAGGATTTCAGGGAAGTAGGCCACCATTTCAGAACAATGGAGGGGCGCAAAATCAAGTAAATCAACATTTAAACTCACCCCCACCAACAACAATAAATAATTTTAAGAGTTCGACGCACAAAATAGTACCTATAAATAGATCGGAAGGAATATATAGGAATAATGATGTCTCAATTTTAGCGAAAATAAATGGAAGATGGGGAAGGATTTTGGTAGACACCGGAGCGGAAATCAGTCTTCTAAATTTAGATGTAGCAACTAAAATTTCTAAAAATGATGATATTATAGTATCAGGTGTGACGGGAAATACGTTAGAAATCATAGGCACACAGTTGACTGAAGTTTTTTATAACAAAGATAAATTTATAAAAGTAAAATTTCACATTTGTAAATTGCCTTTAGAATATTCAGCAATCATAGGGAATGACGTGTTAAAGTCTAATAAAGTAATAATTAATCTCAATAATAACACAGTCATAATAGATAATACAGCTATAAAAATGATGGGATTTGAAAAATTATATTATAGTATGTGTCAAAATAAATCAGAAATTTCGGAAAAACAATTTACATCCTCAGCAAAAAGTCAAATTAGTTCACAACCAACGCAGGGAAATAAATTTAAACAAAATCTCAAAACAAAAACCAAATTATTACCCAAGAGTACTAAACCATCAAAAGTAGAAATTTTAACTTTACAAAAGGAACATTTGGGCTTTATTAGAAATCAACATAAAAATTTTGATAACATAAACGCAGGAAAACGAGATTACAATCTTTTTTGTAAAAATGACATACTTATACCAGCGAATAGTGAAATAATAACGCATTTTATAGTAAGAGGATCTAGAAATAAATATTTTGACAGCCCTAAAAACACCTTAGAACTGAAAAATTGTGACGCCTTAATAGAACCAATTGAGAACCCGCCGTTCAATATTTTGTGTGCCAGAACTTTAATAAATATGAGAAATACTAGGACATGTTTTTCAAAAATAGTAAATTTATCAGACGATGAGGTTAGTTTAAAACAAGGTACAATGTTAGCTACGTTAAGCACGAATATATCAACAATGGAGGAAAATTTGAGAGTAAACATGATTTTAGAAGAAAAAATAGAGACTATAATTTTCACAATTCAAAATTAGAATCAAACATTAGGGAAAAACTAAATCATTTGCAAGAAACGGAAAAATTAAACTTTGTGGAAATGCTGTTTAAGTATAAAGATGTGTTTAATGTTGAAAACAAGAATTTAAAATCAATTAAAGATGTAGAATATCACATTGACACGGGGGTAGCCAAACCGATATATGTGCCAGCACATAGAATTCCGCACGCGCAAAGGGAAATAGTCAAGGAATTGATCAACGACCAACTAGAAAAAGGCATTATTGAACACAGCTATAGCCCATGGAATAGTCCTTTAGTAATAGTAAAGAAAAAATCAATAAATGGAGAAGTAAAATTTAGATTTTGTGTAGATTATAGGAAAATTAATGACGTCATCACTCCAGATGTTCATCCCTTACCAAAAATAAATGAAACCATGGATTTATTAGGAGGATCGAAATATTTTTCAGTAATAGATATGCAAGCAGGTTTCCACCAAATAAAATTGACAAAAGATAGTAAACCAAAAACAGCTTTTTCAAGTCCGTGGGGCCACTACCAATATTGTCGCTTACCGATGGGGATGAAAGTTGGCCCGGCCGGGTTCCAAAGAATTATAAACAATGTATTATTAGGATTAAGAGACATTAGCTGCGTATGTTATTTGGATGATGTATTATGTTTTAGCAAAACGCTAGACGAACACATAAAATCGCTAAACGAAATTTTTGAAAGATTTCAAACAGCAAACTTAACAGTAAATTTAGAAAAATGTAGATTTGGAGTACAAGAGGTAAATTATTTAGGATTTTTATTAAATGAAGCAGGCATCAGACCAGATGAGAAGAAAATCGAAGCAGTAAAATATTTTCCAATTCCGAAAACAGTAAAAAATGTAAGACAATTTCTGGGGTTAGCAGGTTTTTATAGAAATCACATAAAAGACTTCTCAAAAATAGCATTACCATTATTTGAACTAACTAAGGATAATGTAAAATTCAAATGGACAACAAACTGTCAAATATCTTTCGAAACTTTACGAGACAAATTAATCACAGCTCCCATATTAAAATATCCAGATTTTGCAAAAGAATTTACTTTGGCAACTGATGCATCTAAAGAGGGCCTAGGGTGTGTTTTATCACAAGAAATAGAGGGGAGAGTACACCCCATAGCTTACGGGAGTAGGGTGTTAAATAATGCAGAGAAAAATTATGACGCATCAACTTTAGAAATGTGTGCAGTTGTTTGGAGTTGTAAATTATTTCGACCGTACTTAATGGGCAGAAAATTTAAAATCATAACTGATCATAAGGCACTTTGTTACTTAACATCTTTAAAAGACCCAACTAGTAGAATTTTAAGATGGAGCCTGAAATTGTCGGAATTTGATTACACAATAGTTCATAGACCAGGTAAACTACACGCTAACGCAGATGCTTTAAGCCGAAATGTAGGATTTAAAAATATTAATGTAATAAAGAAGGATTATTTGCCAATTATAGATTTAAAGGAAATTAGACAGGCACAATCAGCTGACGAAGAATGCCAAAATTTAAAATCAGGGAAAAATTATAAAACTAGCCCAGAAAAAATTATTTATTACAAATCGGGCGTAGAAAAGCTAATATTAGTACCAAAAACATTAAGAAATAAAGTAATATCGTTACATCACGACCTTGTCACGGCCGGACACGCTGCAATAAAAAAGACACTATTTAGAGTAAAACAAAAATTTTTTTGGCCAAAAATGGAAGAAGATATTACGAATTACGTTCGATCATGTAAGTCATGCGCTCAAAGGGTAGATTATGGAAAAACGAAGGCCGTACTAGGGGATATTTTCACAGAACCGACAGGGCCGTACACGGTGATCGCACTAGATATCGTAGGGCCCCTCCCACTTTCTAAAGATAAGAATAAATACATTTTGTCAGTAATAGATCATTTTACCAGACATGCGACTTTTATTCCGATCGTGGATATGACAGCAGAAATCATAGCCAAAGAGCTCATGGCGAAAATAATTTGTCTACATGGAATTCCGGAAAAACTTATTTCAGATAGGGGGGCCAATTTCACTTCAAAAATAATGGAAAATTTATGTAAGCTATTAGGTATAACCAAAATTTTAACAAGTCCTTACCATGCAATGGGAAATGGCCGTCTGGAACGCACACATTCCACAATTTGTAGAATGTTATCACATTTTGTAAATAACAATCAAGATAATTGGGCAGACATATTACCATACGTCACGTTAGCTTATAACACTAACATACATGAAACAACAAATAATACACCGTTTGAGCTTTTATTCGGAAGGAAGCCTAATCTACCGTTAGAGTCAACCTTAAAAATTACAGAGGATACATTTATTTATGATAACTATCTAGAAACAATTAGGTCAAATTTAAAAGAAGCTTACCAAAAAATGTCACTATACCAAACAACTCAATTCAAAAAACAAAGGAAATATTATAATAGGAATGCAAAACAATGCAATTATTCTGTAGGACAATTTGTATATCTATATACGCCAGTAGTAAAACGTCAAAGAGTTAAAAAGCTCACAAAACTTTGGAGGGGACCATACGTAATCTTGAAAATAATATCGAAACTTAATGTATTGCTGAAAGTAAGAAATCGAGAAATTACAGTACACGTTAACAGGTTGAAACCATGTCTAGAAGTGGTTGATCAGAAATTGCAACCAAAAACTAAAAATAAATTAATTAAAAATAGGCTTAGAAATACTACAAGCAATACCTTAAGTCAGGAAAATGCAATAGGTAACTTATCGGATACCACGGTGACAACAGCTGCGAATGACGCAGATACAACGATTATGGTAATTCCTGATATTCATGCAGCGGGCACAAGTACCGTTACACCGGCACTTTTTCAACATCAAAATCGACCAACTCGGATACGAAGGAAGCCGTGCCGTTTACGAGACTACGAACTCTCTTAAAAAGGAAAAAAAATAATAATAATAATTTTCCAGGAAATTTGAATAATACCAATGGTTACACTAATTCAAAAACATTACATGTATATCCGTAAATTGGACAATTCGATTTAAATATTGCAATGAGGGATAACATAATAATAACATGTAATGATTACAATCTAAATTATTGATACAAAAATAAAGCTTGGAGTCATACAAATCCAAATAACGTAAATTACATGGGACCGGATTTTCACGAAGGGACACCCTGTATATATCTAGAACCAAGATGGGTTTCAATCTAATCAGAATTAAGATAGTAAAACAAAACTATTTGTATTAGAAATATTGAAAAAAAAAAGAATAAGTTAATTAACGCCGTTGTCATACGTCAAACAAATAAGACTTTCAATGGCTAGGAACGCTCATTCACGTCTCATATTAAACGCTGATTCAGTAAAATCCTACTTGGAGAAGTGGACAATCTAGGCCTATTGTATATCCTAACGTTCTCAACTTGAATTAAATTAACATGGGAAAGTAAATTTTACATTTCAAACGGTCATAACTCTTTATCGATAATAGTTATCAAATTGATTATTTCTGATATGATTAGTATACATATGTAGACGTATACTAAAACTCTTTTACAAGCAAAAAATAACATAATAAAAATTTTTTCTTACTGACATCAATAATTATATTAACACTTTTTGAAAATTTATAAAAATAGCCCATAATCCATCGACGGACAGTGATGCCGAAGTTTTTGCACAGCTCGAATCGCCATGTGGGGTCTAGGGTTGAATTAAGTAGATTTTAGACAAAAGCCTATGTGGGAGACGTAGAGATGTAAATTTTTCGGTAGCATAAGTGTTCCATAAGTTTGACCAGAATGGCTAAGAAGGGGTTTAATGCCAGAAGGGTAAATAAAAAGGCTATAAGTAAAATAAGTTGACAATTTGAGTATTAGATTTATAAAATAATAACTATAACGAAAATTTAAAAAAAAAAATTAAAACAAATTTTGAGGAATATTTAACAATAACAAAGTACAGACGTATAACTGACAGAAAAACTTATAACATTTAAATGTATAAAATAAATAAGAGAACCAAAGTAAATTCTTATAGTTGAAAATGAAACAGAAAAGTTTTTCAAAATTTAAATAAGACATTTTTACAAATAAAAGATTTAAGATGGATAATTACACTAAAAAAGAGATTATAAAATCTAAAATAGAGGGGCAAGGAACTACGGAAAAAAGTATCTACGATTGAAAAAAAAAAGGAAAATAATTTTATTTCAGTTGAAAAGTGTTGGATGTAATGGAAGAAGGAAGGTTATAACATAATACTTATAATAAAAAAATAATAAAATAATAAATTATGTTGTGATTGCATGAGAAACAAAGATGGATATATGTTTGTAGGTTATGGATTATTTAGAGAAATAACGTAATTTATGCAGGATATTTCTTGAATACGAAATCAATAAAAACGGAAAAAAGGATCATTTTTTATGAACTTAGATGGAAACGAATTTTGATAATGAATAAAATGTAACTTAAGTGGAAAAATGATAAAATACTAACCTTTTCATGCTACGGAGATTGGGAAATAGTTTACAATTAAGACTGGGAAAGTGAATATGTATAATGAATAAGTAGGTGGAAAATTTTTGGTACGACACAGTTTTTTTTTTAAATAAATAAAATAATTCATAGTAATAAGAAGGCCTGTACTTGAGAAAGGTTAAGTGAAAATAGGAGTTATTAAATGGAGGAAAGGACGAATTCAATATTGGAAAGAAAGTTATTTACACATTTTGCAATATTACAAATAAGGCTGTTAATTTGTAAAAAGGAGATGAAAAATGCTACGGTATAAAATGTAGTAAAATGACTGTATTAATAAGTTTATATATATTGTAGGGTATGAATGTTATTTAAATTTGTTGAAAAGAAAATACACTAATTTGAACATTGTCTTACAAAAGGGGAAGCTTACCCTTCTTAATTTCCGGCACTTTTGCCATATTTCTATGCTATCCACCTTTAACTTTTTCACACTTCTAGATAATGTAATTTAAATTCATGTATAGTCCAGACAATAACTTTAAATAAGACAAAACAAATTTGAAAAAAGAAGAAGTTTTTTTTTATATTTGAGATATTGTATGAATGAAAAATAATTATGATACGATAATAGGCATAAGTTTATATAATGAATGTCGTTTTGTAAACTTCAAAATGAAGGGAATAAAACCTTATTACTTTTAATACGTTAGTAAATATAATAAAACGGAAGTTGTGCTTAAGCAAAAATAATAAATAATAAAAAGGATAGCTAGCCACAGCAAAAAGAGAGGAAAAAAAAAAAAAAATATATCACAACAGTATTTGAGAAAACGATATTTTAAAAAAATTAAAAACGTGAAAATATCAAGAAATATTAGGTATTTTGTAAGTAAAAAGTTCATTAACTATATGATTAGTGAGAAAAGGTGAAGAAAATAATTGTAAAAAGGGTTATGTCAATAATGTTAATTAAGTAAGGCTATATAGACATTGACATATAGTGTTATATAGAAACAGTGCTACGCTAATAATAAAGTGCTACGAAAAAGTGTTTTCATAAAAAGACAATTACGCGTATATGTAATAAATGAAAAAATGGGAAAGTGTTCAAGTGAATGAGAGAATACTAAGTGTTTATTATAACAATATTGCAAGTTAGAAATAGGTGGAAGATATTAAAAACATCTTTGAGAAAAGGGTTCTTATGTAAGAGCTGATAGAGATTTTATACATGAATCTGTATGAGGAAAAGGGTTTATGGTGCTATGTAATACATAGGATAAATAAAAAATGAATCAAGTAGAAGAATGAAACAGTTTCTACTGTAAGGGAGATGTAGGCGATAATACGAAATACGTTAAATGGTTCTATTATCAGCTGATATAAAGTTTTAGAGTATTTATAAACTTCACTAGTATTAGTACGAAAAAGGCGGAGCGATTGCCTCGAAAACGAGCCAAAAGGGTGAAAAGCCTTAGAAAGAAGGGGTGAATAAAAAAGGATAAAATTAAATATAATATACAATAACATTGAAAAATAAATAATAACATGAGGCAAGCAAGCAAGATTAATATAAGTTTTTCAATAGAATAAGTTACATAATTTGACATTTTATTGTAAATTAAGCATGACTAACAAGTTTGTCATATTTATTCAGTATCGAATATTAGCAACGTAGAATGTAAGCATGAAACTGTTTACAGAATAAGATGAGGTCACAATTAATCATTGTTGAATAAAGTCACAGGAAGTTGAACTGCTGACAGTTTGGAATATCAGCAAGCTGTAAGTTCTAAAGAACGGACTTTGCACGTGTAAGAAAATGAAAAGCTAGTCAAACAAACAGGAAGTTTGCACTTTACAGTAGCATTACCTAAGTAGTTGTAACCTGATACCGCTGTGCATCATAGAGTTTGAAATAATAAACTTAGCTTCATACTGAGAATTCTGTAAGCATTTCAATCTTATATTATAGCTTTTATATAAATAAATAACAGTGGGAATAATGAAAAATATTTTATGGGTTATGATATTAGTAAATACTAAAGTAACTTCACAATACGCTAAGGGTATTGTGTTTGAAAGATTAACAGATATTTTATTAACAAAATCAGAATGGACAATAATATTAGAATATAATATTTCAAAATTGGTTGATGAGAGCGTAGGTTTAAACGAAGCAGTAATAACTGAAGAATTATTTTTGAATAAATTGACAAATAATACCTTGACAAAAACAAATAATAACACAATTGAGAAACATAACTTATTTACACAGTACAGAGATGAATTTGAAATAATTAAAAGTAACTTGCAAGGGTATTTATCTGAAGTAGAAGGGGTAATTGCAATGATTCCAGTACAAAGAACCAAAAGGGGAATTTTAAATGCAGGAGGAAAAATGTTGAAGGTATTGTTTGGAACAATGGACAATGTATGGAGTGTGTACTATTTTAACCATTATTATAATATATTATGTTTACAAGAAATTAATATGCCTCAAAAAGGGAATATTGAGTTTTTGCCTAGGTAAGAAAAGAAGGGAAAATGCCGTGATCACCTTGGAACAGAGAGAGGACTCACAATTGGATCTAAAGAACTTACGGATAAGAATGGCGCCAACATGATCCCAAGGGGTGAAAAGAAAAAAAAAAAAAAATAATAATAATAATTTAAAATGTCATGTGATCTATAAATATTTTCTTTACAGAAAAAAAAAATGAGAGAGAAATAAATTTCACATAACAAAGATTTAATAGATAATAGAAAAATAAATGGAAACCAAATTCAAAATTTTTTTCCTTTAAGAAATAAAAAAGGACATTTATTTTTGCAAACATTCAAAAACTAGTAAGCAATTTTTTATCACAAATTTAGAATCACAGGTTTATATTCATACTTCTATTAGTAAAGTTTTTTTT
>JAGFPH010022252.1:0-12730 GCA_018207615.1 Philaenus spumarius | reverse complement strand
ACATTTTCACGGAATGATGATTGATTAAGACAGACATTTTCACGGAAGGATGATTGATTAAGACAGACATTTTTATTTTTACATAGAAGAGAGGGAATTTTCAAGGTATAAACTGCGTGCACGTATGAAAGTTGGTTAAATCAAAGTTAATGTGTATATATTTATTTTTATGTGTAGTGTTTTATGTTTTTGTTAAAGTTTAATGTTTTGACGACCTCTACGGAGTGATATACTGATGATGGAGTTTCGACTCCGAAACGCGTCTTTGTAAAAAGACAACGCATAATCACATGACGGAACCATAAAGGTAATAAAATTTATTACTCAATATATTATATAAAATATGATAATGTGATCGGCAAAGTAGTATTTCAAATTGGTCAAATAGGCCTAATAAAAATTAAAGTTGGTTTAATTTTAATAGTGATAGGGTGTTTGAATTATGATATAATAAACTTTTTTCGTTGTTTGTGTTTGTTATTATCTATATTTTTTTAACGGTTAGTTGAGAGCAATAATTATATCATTCTAAATTTTGTTTGTTTTTTATTTCGTTAAGTTAACCTAAAAAAACGTTGGTTGTGAAAAACATTTAACTGATTCTAAATTTTATAAGTTGGTTGCTATCGTAATGAATGAAGACAACGGCAGGCTGCGTGCATTTGGCTCTCCTAACACTGCCTCTCTCGCTATCAGTCACAAATTTACCCGTTTCGCGCTATGTTCGGAAGCATTTTTATCATACTTTATCAAAATTATTCAACAATTAATTGAAGATATACGAATTGTAAGTATTATTATCTACTCTCAGAATCAATTTGGTAAATTTAAATCTGGTCCCTCATGTTAATAGGGCGCATTATGCAAGATAATGACCTAAAAATGATTAATGCGGCAAATTTTATCTTCCGCCTGTTTGAAGTACACAATCAATAGTTTTCCGAAAGATCTGTCCTTAATGTTGTAAAATAATAAAAATATGAGTATTTAAAAAATAGTTTTTCTTCGAAAAATGGTCTGATTGGGGGCTTTAAAAAACATTTTTTCCCATTTGAACTATCGAGATCCAATCATAAAATTTTATAATATGAACGAAAAATTCTAAAAAGTCCTAATTTATTGTTATTTTTGTTTATGAAAAATGCGCAAATAATTTTTGTATTTTACATATCTATCCCTTAAAGTCACTATGGATGTCGTTTGCCGTTAAATTCAATAACATGAAACAATCTCTATTGCTACTATTGAAGGCCGTCGTTGCTTTTTGCCATTCAACAAATTTGTATATAATAATCTATATTGTAATCTGTGGTAAATATTATATAAAAATCTTTGGAACCCTACGTTTGCAGTTATTTCATTTGTTCGTAAACTTAGAATTTCCGTTTACCAATAGTGTGTTTCGATATAAAATTGTAAATTTTCTAAATATGTAACTTCTATAACTGATAACAGTTACTATGATTTGAGTACCATTTTCACTCGAAACGTATTTTGAAATTTATGTAGTAGTTCAATAAACCGTGTTGTGTGTTCAATAATACAAATCTAGATTTTTACTAATTACGAGTACTGTATGTAATGCTATTAGTATACGTTCTGTTAATTCGTTTTTTTATTTTAAAAACAGAAGAGCAGAGGGGAAAGTGCATATGGGCCCATACCCTCAAAGGGACCGGTCTAAAACAAAATTTGTTTATTAAAATTTTAATTAAAGGGGAAGTTACAATTTATGAACAATGTGTTCATTTGGGTGTTGACACAAGCACAAGTCCGAGAGGGAAATTAGTAGATTTGCAGTGTTTGCTTGTGTCATGTGACTTACCGCTAGGACTGTGGCAAGGGATCGGAGGGGCAAGTAAATCAAAAATAATAAAACTTCTTTAGTAAGATGAACATTTTGATTTAGCAGCTGCAACAAGAGAGTAATTTTTTAGAAGTCAATCAGTTATAATTTATTTGTAAGTACTAGTGGTTACTAGTACTTAAAAACGTATTATTAAGATGGTTATTAAGACTTGTAAATTACTCTACCTGTAATACTAAAACAAACTTCTCAATTAGTATAAACAAAAAACTAGTGATCAAACTAAAAATCAAGCTCATTAGTTATTTATTTTACAAAACTAGTGGTAGGACAAGAAAAGTCCCATAAACTCAAACCAATTTAAAAACTAAACATGTTTGTGTTTTTTATCAACATTGAATTGTTTACTATTAATTCAAATAATAGTAACATATGTATATAACAGCTTTGTTTGGATTAGTTGTTGACACTGACATTCTATCAAAAATAGCCCTTAGTGCACCATATATTGTAGTACGCAGGGGTGCCCACAGCATGGTTTGATGGCGCAAGTTGCGCCATCAGAATTTTTGGGGGGAATCAATTTTTGGGGTGTTTTTCACAGTTTGGGGGGGGGGGGAATTTTCATATGTTCCTGATTAAAATCAATATAAAATATGAAGATTTGACGATTCCCCCCAAGAAATTAGGAGATAATCTGTTGTTTCTATGTGTTAAAAATCTCCAATTATTCGTGTGAAAGTGCCGTATTATTGACAGCCAGGCAATTCGACTACTACTGCTTGTAGTGCAGTGTAGAGACGAGCCGATAGAGGGTGCCGCGTGTGGTGTAAACAAAGTATAAACATATTATAGACATCTACAGCATTGAGAGCCTGCCAAGTGCCAAGGTCATTCTACAAACAACTGAACTCCCCCTCACAACAGTCCCAAAACCATGGTGTAAAACGGTGTAAGTAGATAAGGGGTGCTTACTCAGAAAAACGCGTTTTGGTCAGGTTCAGCGCATTTCATCGTCACGGCTCGAATTAAAAATGCAGCCTATCGTCCAAACTGCATTTGTGCATAAATCGTCAACATGTCTTTACAAAGTGTATATATTTGGTTTCAGTATGAAACGTGCTTTCCAACAGTATGAGTTTAACGATACAAATATGAAATTTACTATACCGAATTACCTTCATTTTATGCTCTTTAGATTGGTGATTTCGGAAATGACGTGAAATAAATAGGAAAAAAACTTTCCCACTACACATAAATATAGTGTAGAAAAAGTTATTATTAGAAATAATTTGCATATTATTAGAAATATTCGTCTAAATTGAAATACGGTTAAAGGTTGACTATTTTCTAACTTCAATATCAAATTTACATCGTTATAAACTACGTTTACTTAGCTTTAAAACGATAACAAATTCATAATTTTTAAATGAGCGGAAGTGAGTGAACAAGTTTGTCTTGTCGTCTAATCAAAGAAAAAAACTTCTGTTCAAATCATAAAAAAATCCATTGAAAGTAGTATTACTATTCACTTTATTTAAACTAATTTTTAAAACAAAACGTTTGTTTCTTTTTGGATGGAAATCACTTTCTTCATTTGTATGGTTGTCCATTTTACATATATTGCAGTTGTATTTTCGGAAGATTATCTGATTATGTATCTGTTCGGTGTATTATTATTTATTTATTTTACATATTGTGTAGTTTGTCCTACATTGTTTTGAACATTGTTGGTCTTACATTCATTTTTTTACCCTTGAGTAAAAAAAGTGTTTTTTACAAAAAGTCTGTCTGTAGGCTATGTATGCAAAGCTAGAGCGAAAACAATTCGATCGATTTCAAACAAATTTTCACCAGACATGTCAAGTAGGCCTGTATAGATGCACGAAAAACGGGTTTGAAAATTTTTGAAAAACAACCACCTTTTTGGCCAAAAAACCACCAAAAAATCAGTTAGGGTATTATTTTTTTTATAAAAAAATGGCTCTAACGATTTTGATTAAATTTAGCTTATTTGCAGCCCTTAATGTAAACTACCACATGCAGAAAACCGTATCTTTCTAAAAATTCTTGTTTAGCTAATAATAATAACCGATTTTTAGAGGTTTTTTGGCCAAAAAGGGGGTTGTTTTTCAAAAAACTATGCAGGCCTAATTGACGTGTTTGGTGCAAATTTGTTCGAAATCGATCGAATAGTTTTATCTCTAGCTAATAACAATAATAATATTTATTAGTTAATCTCCTACAAAAATGAAGTCACTGTGAATCTGTTTAATAATTTAAATATGTTTGTGAGAAAGTAAGTGCCAGTTTCTGGTTCCGTTTATTTGAAATGTGTTTGTTTTATAACCTTTCTGTTGTATATTGAACCCTAATGTGTGTACAATTTCTGTAAGTTGCTCTGTCATGGTTTTAATGGTTTCAAATTGTCTAGTTCATTTGCTACTGTGGTTTTCCGTGATTCTTAAGTATTTTTTGGTGATTTAGGTTTTTTTTTTAAAAAAAGTTGTTCAATTTTCCTTAGATTCTTTGGTCTAGTGTTTTATTTTCCATTGTTATTATATGTTCGCAAATTTCAGGTCTTAAACCCTGTATTACATGTGCTATTATTTGGTTGTCTTCGACGTTACGGTATGTAATTAATAGTTTGTGATTTGGCTGTCCATCCGTAAGCTCTTGAAGTCACTTCTTATCTGGATATAAAAGTATGTGTATCTTCAGATGGTAAGCCGTGATATTGGGAGGGTTGAACTAAGGGTATTTTCTCTTTCCTCTCCATTTCAGAGTTTGTTTTCGTTTTTTATTTTATTTGGGTGTTGTCTTGCGTCTTCGTAGATGTGTTCGTTTTTTCTTTGATTGGACCATTTGAAATTTTGAAAGATCACATTTGAACATTTTTGTGACATCTCATGATTTCGTTCAATGATATCTTGTTCGATGAAATTTGACCTGGTACCAGGCGCGGATCCAGGGGAGGGGCAATTGCCCCTCCCGAACTCCGAAACAAAAATGTTACGTGTCTTATTACATTCTGATTTCTACAGGAAAAACGCGAGATTAATGCATAGAAAAATTGATCGGGAAAGCAATCGATTTCATAGTTTGTTTCTTGCTTATTGAAGTTGAATCGGTTGGGTCCAACTTTCTGACTATGAATTGCGCACGTCGCGTCTTGCTTCGTTTTCGGCTTAAGTAACTTATATAGTAAAATTTTTAATCTATGGTTTTCTTAGCTCTTTTGACTAGTTGTTTACTTCATAAACAGATCCAGTTTTCTAATTTGTTGGTGTATTTTACTTGTATTTTTGTTTGATATTTTATTGAGATATAGTTTTGAACTAATATGAAACGAACTTCAAAACTAACATCTTTTTATAAAAAAAGTCTTGTATAACACAAGACATAAACAGGCAAGCTTCCTCTTTATTCTGACACAGTTGTTCACGTACATATATACAGGCGATATACCTATATTTACGTACCTTAATCAAATTAAGAACGAGTTTTATTTTTAAAGTTTTGTCCAAATAAAAAATTATTTTGTTAGTTCAGCATTTACTTTACGTAATTCTAAATTAAAACTATTAAAAAGTTAATAATGAACAATGACGGTTAGTAACAAATAATAAAATCACTAAAAATCTAACCTCCGATAATTCCGCAAGTAGAATAAATAAAATATTATATTGTAGGCGTGTAGGCCTACGCACGTTTTAATTTGTGAATACAATTGAAATCCGAAAAAGATTTGTTGAATTTCATCGAAGTCAAAAGTATTGTATGGTGAACAAATATTGTTCTCACTCACAATAATATGGTTATAGGCCTAAGTGATACAATGCCACATCATCTGAGACTTCTATTTTCTTGTTCTTACTCGTTTCGGAGCTTATGTCCCAAAATCAGAGCTTCACTCATTAGAGGTCGTCACAAAAAGTAATATTTTTTCGTAGAAGTTGTGATATTTTAACATATTTAATACAAGTGAGAGTAAGATTCAAGCAAACAATCAAAAATGCATAGTACAAAGGCCGATGCCTAACCAAAGTTTTTAGACATCAGTAAATACAAAAATAAAGAATTTAACAAGTAAAACATTGTTGACAACCAAAATATTTCCATTAAAATTCAACATTTTGCGTTAAATGTTTTTATATTTTGTGGGAACCCCCCTCCCCCAAAACCTACCAGTTATTTTGCATACCTGGGAAGTATTGCCCCCTCCCAGATGAGGTCCTGGATCCGCCACTGCCTGGTACCAATGACTACATATCAATAAGACGAACAGTTTAAATGGGTAGAATTCAGCCCATTAAAGTAGGTATAAAAGTTAGTTCATGCACCTCGTCGCTAGGAGCTCTCAGTGCGCGTTTTGCAGGTGGAGTGTGTGACAAGGATGAAAAGAGAAGGAGAGACAGAGAGGTCCGACTGTCAGTGACCTTGAGCGCAGATTGTTGTGTCTCAGACAAGCTTTAGTAGCGTAGCCCCATATTTGTCAATGCGATTCATTTCCCACATTGTAATAGCAGTGTACTAAATAAATACATTTTAGTTGGTTTTCTTTTCTAATGTTTTTTAAGTAATGTAAGTTTGTAAATATGGTTTTAGTATGTAATATGGTTTATAGTGTAAATACTGTTAGTGTGTAAAGTAAATAGCTGCTACATTTTGCAATGCAGTCCTGTTCAAAAAGTGGAGGATCTAAATGTTCCTATAAAAGCTGCAACAATACATCTGTGAAAAATAAAGACTTATCATTTTTCAGGTTTCCAGTGAAAGACAAAGAAATGTATGAATACATAAAGTTTTCTTTACTGTTGTGTTGTATTTGTGCGAGAATTAATTCTCGTACAAGTCGTAGGGAATTAATCAACATAAGAATCAAAGACTTTGTGAAGTTTATTAAAATGTATTGACAGTTAATTTTTAATGGGAATATGTAAGGACGAGGGTAAAAAGAGGGTTATTAAACAGGGTGCTTCATAACTCTTGTCACATATTGTTTTGGAATTGTTCTTGGGTACAAAGTAAACATCAAATCACTGTTAATTTGTCTAAAATCATTTTGGTTGTCCTACTGTGAACAAAATGTTTTTTTTTTAATGCATATCTAAAAAATTACTAAACGAAATAATACCAAATTTATATCAACCTAGTATTACCTAATGGGAAAAAAGTTAAGTTGACGTGACTTCAATATTTTAAAAATGGCGACCGTTTACAACTTTCGAACGGAAATAACGAAATAACTAGCCCTTTCCCGAAAAAATGTCAAGAATAACTTTTTTTTGCAAATTGAATTCCCTATCGATTAAGTTCGTTTTAAAAAAAATGGTTAGAGAATAACGGACTTATGGTATTTTTCGCCAGACAGTGAATGCCCCTCTGTTATTTATAATTGCAATTATTAAATTTAGTCAAATAAGTTTCATTTATTTTGACACATAAAGCTGTTTGTTTATACAAGTTTTTATTAAATTTATACTATTGGTAAGTTCTTTTAAGAATTGTTTCAGTTAATACTAAACTCGTAGGAGTCAGCTGATTTGAGTTTTGTCTGACTTATTGTTTGTGATGATATAGTAACAATCGGCACCAGCTGATTCTGTTTTTGTTGACTTTATTATTGTTCTAAAAAAGCAACAAACAATATTGTATCCATAGTATTGCATTTAGAAACATTTTAGCATTAAGTTTTTCGTGTTTTAAACTGTGTTTGCTTTATTAATTAACTATGGAAAGTTACACAAACGCTGAGTATTGCCTCCATTTTACCTCCTAAGTGAAATAGATTCTGCCAATAAAAATATTGCAAATATGGTTTAGCAACCAGGACTACTCTTAAGTACTTACTAATTGCATAAATTTAATACAAATTTGTGTAAACAAACAGTTTTCTGGGTCAAAATAAATTAAACGCATTTGACTAAATTTATTATTGCAATAAAATATTATCGCCGTCCGATCCTGGACATCGCCCCCAAGAGGGGCGTGCACTAACTGGCGGAAAACGCCATTCAGGATATGATTCTAAGCGTAAAAATGATTGAAAAAATTCCTATGAAGGTATGTCCTAAAATGAGCGTTCCTTCTATCAGTCTGTATGTGATATATTAATTAAAATTTATTAGTTAAAACCCACTTACAATATAGAGATGAAACTTTCCACGTAAGCGCACACGCTTGCAGACTTATTTAGTGTAAAAAATCTTTTTACCTTTCTAAAAGGCGGACATTAAAAGTGTTTGTAGATACGACCGTTTTAATGTTACTTGAATTTGTAAAATTTAATGCCTCAAACTGTTCCTTTACGAAACAAACAATTGATTCAAACTGTCAAATTTCAAATACATATATTTACGGATTGATAGTCATGGGTTTGATTCCGAGTTTTTCAAAATCAAGCCGTAGGTGCAGCAGGATTGAAGCACCTCAAAGTACAGTTAACCAGAAAAGTCATAAATTCCCAATTATCAATATGTGCCCCCACCATTAAAAACGCGGGGGAAAAATAATTTGTTTATTAACCCATTGTTTTTTATGCACTGATTACAAATCTTATATTGCAATATTTCTGAAACAAACCAAGCGAACGTGAAACCCAAATTTGTTATTTGTCTACCATTTTTGACGAAACTCACTTTCTTTATGTTTTTTGAAGTGCTAAATTTGAATTTTATATTGGATTTTACACATCTCACTTTTGTGGCGCGCTAATAAATTACACTTATAAATGATTTTATTATACAAAGAATTATTTAAATGAGGGACTTGAGACTATTTTGTTAGTTATGTTTCGCTGCTGAAGTAGCATTTATATTCCAATTATTTAAAAAAAAGGATGTTGGTAATAGGAAAAATAAACTGATAGATGTGTTTAAAATAATTAAACTTTATGGGATCAATGCAAAGTTATTATTTACAGATGCATAGACTGGATAGTTAACTGAGTAAATTACGATTTTGCAGAACTACCAGACAATAAGTTGAGGTACCGCGTCCCGTGTTCAGTTCATTTTAAAAGTACAACATTCACCAACTCATTGAAAAACAGGCTAGAAGTTGATTGTTATACTTTCCTGCTAGAAAACGGAAAATTTGGCAATTATTAATTTTAAGTGTTTTATAGGAAATAAAATAAATAATAACATACGAAATTTACATAGTTACGTCTAATTGGTGAACTGGGGGCAACAGCCCCTTCACAATAAAAATAAATTTTTATACTTCCCATGATTGACACCTTTGTTTTATAAGTGGTAATCTGTTTGCATTTGCTTCACCGCGGGGTTTGGTGAGCGAAGCGAGCAGGGGTTGATACTTCTAGTACTGTAGTTATAACTTTAAGTATAACATTTCCAGTATTGTTATATTTTTAATTTCAAATCCTTGAGGAACATGTTCTTTATTGTATTAAAACTGCACATTAATTTGAACCTTTAATTAAAACTTTCTAACAGACACTTTGTCTCTGACCAAAAATTAGAAAATCTTTCCAGCAGAGTGAAAATTGTATGTCATTATCAAAGTGAATTAAAAATCATTGTTGTAATATCGACCAAAGAAATAAGAAACAGGTAATTTAATTAAACTTTGTTTACAGCATACAAATCGTATGGTTCTTACCTACGACTCGTAAAAGTTTCGTAATTTTACAGCTCTGCTAAGTGTATTAAATAGTAGTGTACTAATGAAGCGTGGATTTTACCTTCACACTGCACAGCTTAGTTTTCGAGGAAAACTAATGCTCTATCTCTCTCTCTCTCTCTCCCCCCTCCCCCAGTCTCTCTTCTGCACTTCATTGAATCCGACACTCGTCGGCAAAAAGAGCGCTCAGCGCTCCTAACGGCGAGATGCAAAAACACACTTTTATACCTGCTTTTTTGGGCTGAATTTTTAACATTGGAACTTTTCGTCTTATTGATATGTAGTCATTGCTGGTACCGTCCGTTTTGACTTCCATTTGCTATCGGGTTAATGTTGTGATTGAAGCGACTGGTGCGATCATAGCTCTGCGATTATCGCTGGAAGATAATCGCGGAGTGATGATCGCTGTCAGACTGTTGTTTATTGAAGCGATTATTCTACCATTTGCCCTTTCATAAAAAGACAAAAAGACTATTTTGAACAATGCAAAGCAGGCGCCCGCGATTATCGCACCAGTCGCTCAATCACAACGTACCTTTACGTACAACGTACATCTAACGCGTCTGGCCTGTTAGTTTTATTCCATGAAGTTCTTTATAAATCTATTTGTTATTATTAATTATTATTATTATTAGTTATTTTTTGTTATTTATTTAAAAATCTTAATTTAGGGTATTCGTGTTTACCCCAATACTTACACCTTGTAACTACTTTTCAATCAATGTCTAATTTTATCAAAATAATATTAAAACAATTTTATTCTAACTTAATTTTGTGTTGCATGAAATATCATTTATTTGTATTATGTTTTTGTATTCTTCCAAATCGGTTATGTACCTACTACTGGTCTTCAAAATGTATTGTAGTTTTTTATTGTTATTTTCTTACAACATTTTATTAATTATTATCAATGAATGTAAATTTATTTTTGTATTTTTCTACTATATATTACTTTTTTTATTAAATTCGAATAGCTAGTTTAATACTTTAACATGTTACATTACATACGATTACCACCAATAACAAGGATTTCTTTTTCACCAAGCATTGGAGGTTAAAGAACTTATTTAATATTATGATGTCTTCTGCTACTTTCAAAAGTGGTAATTTGTTGTTTTTGTTAATAAATCTTACTGAATTTGTGTATTTGTATTATTTTATAAATTACGTAGAACCTCCTTTTTTCCATAAACATATTTTTTATGAAAAACTTTTATGAGTTATTGGATTTAACTGTAAAC
This sequence comes from Philaenus spumarius, assembly GCA_018207615.1. Taxonomy (NCBI): domain Eukaryota; kingdom Metazoa; phylum Arthropoda; class Insecta; order Hemiptera; family Aphrophoridae; genus Philaenus; species Philaenus spumarius. The sequence continues at coordinate 2,035 of JAGFPH010022252.1, read as the reverse complement.
TTTAAGTTATCTAATGGGTTGTTTTCAGAGAATAAAATAACACTTTTTTAAGAAAGAAAAAAAAACAACTTTGCGTAGTTATTTTTTTTTTTTTTTTTTTTTGCAAAATTGGATTAAATTGTTTCCTTTATTTGGGAGAGGGAACCCACAGGCAGGTTTTGGGGGAGATTTGCGCCATAGGCTTTGGGGGGGGGGATGGGCACTCCTGGTAGTACGTACAACATTTTATCAAACTACGTCTTATCAAAACCAACAGTTAAATCAAACAATACAAACAATTATTTTATTGCTAGGATTCCAGTTACTCATCACATTACAGTAAACATATTTTATAATCAACAGTTTAGAAAAAACATATAATAATTGCTCTCAGAAGTTCTTAAAACTCACCACTTTGATTCTAATCATACAAATGTTTACCACCAGGCCTCCCACTACCCTGGGTCATTCCTCATCCAAGAACCCACGATATCGGCCCTAAATGGTACGTTGCACAAATATTCTGAACGACTCTGATTGTAGGGTAATAGCAATGAGAGCCACGATCAAGCCTATACTGGAATCTGACTGGTGCATGTCACGCATAGTTATTGCGCTTTCGGGTTTAGCGGTAGTCACACAAACGCTTCTCTAAAAATAGACCCCGTGAAGATTTGGAAAATTTAGGCCGCAGCAGAAAGTAAATTATAACAAAAACTTAATTAACGGATGGGTAGGTATTACAATTATTCAAGCTAACACCATATTTTGTTAACTGCCAAACCACTTTGATAAACAATTTATATTACAATATGAAATTTAAAAGGCTGAATTTCAACCCATTTAAAAATGTTGATGTTTTTATTGTTATCTTACTAAAAATTTAAACCACTAAATTAAAACTCAACTAACAAAAGTTAATTCATAAAAAAAAACACACAACTCAATGTTTCCCTTTATTTTAGGAAAATATTGAAATATATTATTTTATAAGAAAAAGCTATATTTAACGAATTTTCGGAACATAATGTATAAGACATTATACATTTACTTTTGGCTTACCCTGTGGAAAAGGATGAGACTTGTACGTTTGATAGATATTAAATCGTTAAGCTATATTTTTCAGATAACCAAGTAACCCATCATTGTGTTATTGATGATGATTGTTGTTTACTGCTAAAATCAAAACACTGTTTTATCTTCAACTCATTTCCTTTTTTTGTGTGTGGCATTTTACTACAGTAGGTACTCAGACTCCTAAATTTAGAGTTTTCATCGGCAGTTCCACTCAGTACGCAGGCGCGCCACCCCAACTAGTCGGGAGTTGTTCCGAACTCCACTGCGCTTCAGTATTTTAGTATATTGTGGTACGTCGGTACGGATGTGTGACGGGTGTGAAACGCTTTTACACCTGCTATATTACGTAAGATTTATAAACTGTTTAACCTTGATGTCGAATGATTTAGGTTATTCAAATTAATTAGTGTTGTTATGTATTTGTTTGACAAAACAAGTGGAAATATTTTGCGATTGTTTGATGCATTTTAATTTATAAGTTTAATCGAAATAAAAAGAAGATTTTTAAATGTTAAAGGCCTAATAATAAAAGAGATAAAAGAATAATGATACAAGTTTATTAATCAACGTTTATAATACATACAGTAGGATTAACAATTGTGATTAGTTAATTTTTCATGAAACAAAAAACTTTAGTTTTGTAAAAAATAACACGAAACAAGTGTAGAAACATTTGCATTTAAATTATTTAAAACAAAACTATATAAATTAAAATAGTAACTATTAAATTAATTGCTCTACATAAAAAGAAAAATTTCTCTACAAAATTAATGGCTCCTTTTAATTAGAATGCACAATTCCTGATTTTGACATTAATTAGAAACTTTAATAAATCATTTCATTTTTACGTGTACAATACGTTTTAAGAATCTATATATATATATATATATGTAAAGAAGTTGTAAATGATTTTGTGAAACACTAAAATTTTTTTAAACACCATATGGAAACTAGTTTTACCAAAAAGGGTAAAATTAAT